>ML270481.1:279-17857 GCA_005239495.1 Nicotiana undulata | reverse complement strand
TGGGCCTCTCTTACTTCTGCTTTGGTATTACTGTCTCTCCTATACTGGTATGTCCTAGTTACATTTCGAGTTTTCAAAAACAATATGCTTCTTTTAGCACTTCAATCCTCTTGTTCATAATATGTTTCTACTTGTGGTTCTACTGTTTACCTTGCAATTAGCATGCCTATATTTACTAGTTTACCAATGTGATTACTTTTCCATTTAGCTTCAGCATGTTTTACTGCCTTCTTACATGTTTACTAGGACCTTGCCTTACCCCTGATCCCCAGCACATATAAGAATATATTTGTGTCACTTAGGTATATGTGATTCTGAACATATGTTGTACTCGTGAAGCCTTTCCCCTGGGCCTATCAGTAACTCTGTTTTTCATGTACTTCCTCTTTGGTATCCCTCAATTTAATTTTTTTAAGTCTCAGGCCTAAGCACCTTTATGAAAATTGTTATGTGCTTATTAAAATTCTGAAATGCTTTAGTATCTCTCTAGGTTTAACTTGTATGAAAATCTATCTTTATATGTGACCTACTTGTCTCCAATCCCCTATTCCCTATTTGTGTCTAGCTCCCTGCACTATGTATGATGTCTTGATTCTGAATTGCTGACTGTCCTACTCCCTTTCTTTCAAACTATTTTCACTAAGGCAAGCTCTTTCTAAATATGTTTTTTATCTGTTTTCAGAAAACTGTTTTAAACTCTATTCTAATAAATTATCTCAAGCACTCTCACATATACTCTTAAAAGCCTAGGTCCTGCCCTTTTTGTGTGAGCATTGCTTAGGGACCCTTGAGCTCCCTATGAACTTTGACACACAAGAGCTGGCTCTTCCACACTGCACGTATTCCATCTTTGGCTATGAAATCTGGGTGTGAGCACTGCCCGGGATCCTCAGAGATCCTTAGGGAACTCTGACACACCCGGATTATGAAAAGTTATGAAACAACATTACATGGCATTGAGGACCTTTGATACTTGGGCCTACTATGGAAGGCTCCCTATAGTTAACTTCTTTTTTTCCCATTTTACTTATGTAATTCATATTCAAAGGCTTGTAATATATTGTAAATACTATTCTAGGGCTGGATAGTGAAGTATGTGGGGTATGCCTGCTATAGTATAAGTATGGGTAGATATCATGTTTCTCTAGGTTTATTTTTCCTATGTGCGCACTAGTAACCATGTCTAGTGATGAAGCATTCCATGCATTTGTCACTTATGTTGATACATCTGCTTTTCTTTCAGCATATCATCCTCACTTAGAAAATCTTGTTCATAGGATCAGTAATAACAATGAAAAATTTCTATCATGTGATTCTGAAAATGTAATCTTCATCCTGCCTTAAACGAGTGTTAACAAAATTTGCAACACTTTGGCATGTTATACATAGAGACCCTGTTCTAGGAAAACAACTAATGAACATGTCACTTTCATACTTGATGCACATTTTAAAAGCATGTAACTGCATACATTTAGAAGATCCTGCCTAGGATTTTTCATACAAACCATTCTGTATCTCTGTCTACGCATATTAGATATCATGTTCATAGGATCATACTTAGTTGAATAACACAGTCCCATGTTCTAAATAAACTGTCAATCAGTCATTTGTGCACATTTAGAATCACATGCTATTAGGATTAATAATCTTGAATCCTTAACAAACATGTACAACTGTTGCATTTTATTTTACACCTAGGCAGGCCTTAGGTAATCAATTACCAGCATGCTAAAACCAGTAGGCAGACTGATTAGGACCCTTTTCTGAGTAATAACACAGGTCTACATATCTGTTTATATTCTAAATTCACATAGACACCATATCTTAGGTTATGAATTAAAACGCTGTCCTTACTTGTGTTTGGGTCATGCTGTTATGTGCATTAACTGGGGAGGTAAATTTGAGCCTCTTACATGCTCCTATATGTTCCCATTTACTGTAGTACTATGTGTTCTTTATTTGTCACCTTAGAATTTTACCTTCTTAACCTGAGGGTCTTCCTAGTACTTCCCTTTTAGGATAGTAATCCTAACCTCCTACGGGACTAATAGGAAGGGGCGGGTAATAGCACGCAATAGAGTTCGTGACCAACACGCGCTTTAGTTACCTTCACGGAGTGGGAAATGGTAGAATACGGACATGATGACCGATGCGCTAATACCACGTGTAGCCCCGCTTAGAGGAGTGTCATACCGGGTATTGCTTTTATGTGATCCATATTATCACAAACCTAGGATATCCTTTACCTGAAATGTTTAGATTAAAACTTTTTTTTAAACTGTTTTCAAACACCCTGTATGCTTAAGGGCTTAAACCCCCTCTTATTTGAGCCTTTATTTGTTTGTTTGCTAAATCGTACAAATTCACAAAAGCTATTTGGCCGGGAACTACACTTGTGGATCCTGAGGGGTTCCTAACACCTTCCCCTTAGGATAATCTCAAGCCCTTACCCTATCTCTGGTTAACAACGTAGTTGTAAATGAACCCCCTTTAGGAAAAAGGGGCGCGACAGCATGGCAACTCTGCTGGGGATTTTCAGGCTTTTACCATTTTCAAACTGCTTTGTGAATTTGTAACTCTTCCCCTTCCCCTTATGTGAAATTACTTGTCTATTTCTTTTAAGCATTTAATTTTCTTCAAAAGCAAACTGACATGTTTTTCTGTTTCCTTCCTTCGTAATTGCTTTTAAATTATAAACTGTTGTATTTACTGCTTTCATAACGTGCAAATACATGACTACATGTTTACTGTTTATTGCATATTCATGATTCCACGTCATACTCCACTCGTGCCAAAACAAAAATCCTATAGCAACCCTTGATGAGTGGTTGCGCTCTTCCTATATTATTACCCCCTAAATTCGGAAAGGCTTATTTGCGGTAAAACTAGTCGATCAGCGGTGCAGTCGACGGTTCTGTGTCTTTCCCCTTGAGTTGTCCGCTCAAGGGTACCAGTCTAAAACCCCATAGAAACCTTACTCTTTTGTATTTTTGCATGAATCATGGTCAAACCTAGCCAATCTAAAGTGTTGTCCGCACAGTAGCTTTTAAGATAGCCTTATCCAAAAAACCACCGGGTTTTCCTAAACCCAAACGGACATCACCACGTTCTGTGCATTCCTTTGGAGAACTAAATGCTTCATGTTAATTGTTGACATTAAATAGTTGAGTCCGGTGGGGGTGAGGGCCTAACCTTATTTTCCTTGCATAAATATGAGGCACGAAGTCCCTAGATTCGGCATGGTCTCCAACATCAACCTAAGACTACTGAGTTGGTGGGAAGATCTACACTCCAGTGACAAAACTCTCGTCAGAAAATACTTGGGCAACCTACCATCCCTCCTAGAAATCCAACCTAACAAAATGATAATAGAGGCTTTTACCTAAAATGAGGCATTTAGAATTTTAAGTTCTCCAAGTCAACTTGTCGCTAGGCCTACCTCGGGCATAAAAAGGTTCCCAAATTAGGACACGCTTTACATTCCCGCACTATGTGTTTAAATATTGCAATATCTTTCATAATCCTCACTGACTTGGCTACCTTTTGTTTTTATTTCTTTTCTTTATTATTCCCCTCCCCAAAGGTTAGTTCGTGCACTCTGGCATCATCAGCTTATCGCACAAGATCCAAGGGCCTTCCACCTACTCATCCTCTCAGTCCTTCTAAAGGAAAGAACAAAGGCAAGAGTAAGATGGAACAATCCAGCGGCGCCAAGAAAGAGAATATGGTTGAACGGGTAGAGGCCACTGATGGCCGAGGTATTCAGGTCCTAAATGAGAACATGTCACCGCTGGAACAGAAACTGCTAAAATTTCAAGAAGAACTCGATCAGGTTCGAAATCTGGCCAAACTGTCATTTTCCCTCAACATCCCAGACGTCAATTTCCCAAACTCTCAAAACCCTACACCTCCACAAAATATCCCAAGACAACAGAATCATCCCGCACCTCACCATCACACCACTCCGCTAAAGAACCAACTCTCCTAACACAATGCAATATTTTCTACACTTCAAACAACACTCCACTACTTATCCTAGAACCTCTGAAACCCCACAAAGGATGATTTCCAAAATCCCATCTATGTGGAGACCATGCCACACTCCACCCCACCTATCCCATACCCGTCCGAGTCGGATGAAAAGGACCTGCTTATCAAGAACCTAGCCGAGGAACTAAGGAAGCTGACCAGCCGAGTTCAGGGTGTTGAAGGAACCAAGGGAATCGAATGGTGGAATTATGAAGACCTTTGTATACAACCTGATGTTGAATTGCCCGAGGGGTACAAACCTCCGAAGTTCGAGATGTTTGACGGTACTGGTGATCCGAGGGTCCATCTAAGGACCTATTGTGACAAGCTGGTTGGCGTATGAAAGGATGAAAGGATCCGCATGAAGCTGTTCATGAGGAGTTTGAAGGGAGATGCATTGACTTGGTACATCGGCCAAGATCCCAAGAAGTGGTCAAACTGGGTATGTATGGCATCTGACTTTATGGACAGATTTAGATTCAACACAGAGAACGCACCAGACGTGTTCTATATCCAGAATTTGAAGAAGAAACCCACAGAGACATTTTGCGAGTATGCTACTCGCTGGAGGTCCGAAGCTGCTAAAGACAGACCTGCTTTAGAAGAGGAGCAGATGAACAAGTTCTTTGTTCGAGCCCATGACCCGCAGTACTATGAACGGTTGATGATGATTGAGAATCACAAGTTCTCTGACATTATCAAATTAGGGGAGCGGATTGAAGAATGTATTAAGAGCGGTATGGTCACAAATTTTGAAGCCTTGCAAGCTACCAACAAGGCTTTACAGTCCAGTGGTGTGTCTAAGAAAAGGGACGTGGGAGTTGTAATTGTTGCACAAAGAGCCAGATCCCCACTCAAATACAAAATTTATCCAACACCTCCACTCACATACCAGCCAACCCCCAATTACCAAGCACCATCATCTTCTTACCAATCTCCACCACCCACTTACCAATTTCCACCACCCACATATTAACCTACTTCACCCAAATACTCACAACCTGCTCCCGTTTACCATACTTATAATTATCAGCCATCTCATTACTAATCACCCCCTACCCGTCAAAACTTCCCTAGACCTCGTCCTAATTTTGATCGTAGACCTCCAAAACAGTACACCGCCTAGATAAAACCATTGACCAGCTGTATGAGAAGCTCAAAGCTGCTGGTTACGCCACCCCTATCCCTGCTGCCAACCCTAAGAACCCTTCTCAGTGGGTTAACCCAAACAAATCCTGTGCATACCACTCCAGCATGAACTGGCACACCATCGATGAATGCCACTCTTTGAAAGACAAGATACAGTCCCTGATTGATAACAAAATCATTGTGGAAAAGGAGACCGCTCTGAACGTCCGCAACAATCCTTTGCCAGACCATAAGGGTGGAGGTATCCATATGATTGAAATAGAAGATGATTGGGACCCCGAGGGATTAATCGGGTTGATCGCAGAAGGCGATGACCCAAAGAAACCTACAGTCACTCTCAACCCGATCATATTCCAGATTCAACCATCTGAGGATGCTAAGGTGAATATGTCTATACCACTTGAGTTTGAAGCAGCGCCACCTACAAAGACACCAGTGCTGATTGAAGTTGAGTTCGTATCTCCGTAAAATGCACCGGCACCATTCGAGGTTGCATTCTTGCCACCCCGAACACACATTCCATTTGAAGTAAGGATGGCCACACCAATTCCAGTTGCAATGTCGACCACGCCACCTTTCTACACAAATGCTATCCCGTGGGACTATATGACTGAGGCGAGAAGGAAAGGCAAGGTCAAAATTGAGGAAGTCGTCGCAGCACAAGGTATGACAAAAATTGGTAGGGTCTATACCCCTGAGCATCTGGCCGAATCAAGCAAGCAGGCTGCCAACCGGCCTCCCCTTATTGAGACAGGTCCAGATGACCTTTGGAGGAAAGTACAGGCTAAGGAGTATTGGGTCATCGACCATCTAAACAAGACGCCAGCACAGATATCCATCTTCTATTTGCTGCAGAATTCTGAGACACACCTAAGTGCTCTGTTGAAGGTGTTGAGTGAAGCGTATGTACCAAACAACATCACTAGTGGGAAAATGGCCAATATGATGGGCCAGGTGTTGGAAAGTCACAAAATCTCCTTCCATGAGGACGAGTTACCACCTGAAGGATTGGGGCACAACAAAGCCCTGCACATCACTGTGCAATGTGAAGATTATTTAATCACAAGAATCTTGATCGATGGAGGATCCAGTCTTAATATTTGCCCATTGATAACGCTCAAGAAATTGGGTAAAGGTCTGCATGAGATAAAGGATGGAGCAATCAATGTGAAAGCTTTCGATGGATCTCAAAGGTCCACCATTGGTGAGATAAGCCTATGCCTGCAAATGAGACCAACTTGGTTCGAGGTTGACTTCCAAGTGATAGATGTGCCAGCGTCCTAAAATCTATTATTGGGAAGACCATGGATCCATGTTGCTGGGGCCGTAGCATCAACGCTACATCAGGCAGTGAAGTTAGAGTGGAACCACCAAGAGGTGATTATTCACGGTGATGGTAGTAACCCTATTTACAACCGCCAGACTATTACGGTGATCGAAAGAAGAAGAAAGCTGGGTGGAGAAACTTACCACCACATTGAACGGGTCAATGCCATCGACAAGGACAAATGTTGGGATAAAAAAATTGAGAGTATACTAAACTGGAGTGGGTATGATCCTGACAAAGGGCTCGGCAAGAACCTTCAAGGAATCTCCAAACCTATCAAGATCAAAAGCCATGGCACCACTTTCGGTCTAGGATACGACAATACTTGGAAAGAGTACAACGACTGGTCGCCACCTTGGCGCGGTCCTTACTACCCACTGGAGCAGCCGATACTACATTGCAGCAGACTTTCCAATAGGACAACATTATTTATGGATCAGAGGAAGAAGAAGCACTTGTAGCAATGAGGAATTTGTTTCTCGAGGACAGTGATATGGACTGTTGTGTTATTCTCGAGGAGGAGGGAGAGGAAGGCCCTTCCATACAGGCTGTGAGTAGAAGGACATACCTCAAAAATTGGACCATCAGGACAACCAAAGCCCGACGAGCCTCAGGGTAGCAAGGCTAAAACAAGCATTACTTATTGTTTTATTTACCAAAATGATTTTTTCTTTCCGCGTTTTTTCAATTCCTGCAATAAGATCCTCAATGCTCACAAAAGTTATTCAATTTATCAAAGTATTTTCTAATTTCTCTTATCTATTGTTACTATTTTCTCTCATTACTTTATCTATACAACATTACTATTACTTGTCTTGATGAACCAATGACCGTGACATGCATCGAGACAACACGACAAACAGACATCGATTCAGATGAAGATGATATACCCGACGAGATCGTCAAAGAAGTCAAAAACATTGAGAACGGACCTTAGTCCAACCTGGACGAGACCGAAATTATCAACCTGGGAGATTCAGAAAACGTCAAGGAAACACGGATCAACATTCATTTGTCACCGTCAGAAAAGAAAGAATACACAGAGTTTCTAAAGGAGTATGAAGACATCTTCGCATGGTCGTATGATGACACTACTGGTCTAAGTACGTCTATTGTGGCTCACAAATTGCCGACCAATCCAATGTGTCCACCGGTAAAGCAAAAGCTCCAAAAGTTCAAACCCGACATGAGTTTGAAAATCAAGGAAAAAGTTACCAAGAAGATCAACGCCAAATTTCTCAGGGTGGTTGAGTACCCAACATGGTTAGCCAACATTGTACCTGTGCCGAAGAAGGACGGGAAGGTCAGAGTTTGTGTCGACTACCGGGATCTCAACCGGTCCAATCCGAAAGACGACTTCCTTTTGCAAAATATACACATCCTGATTGACAATTGCGCCAAGCATGAACTATAATCATTCGTGGATTGCTTCGCCAGTTATCATCAGATTTGAATGGATGAGGAAGATGCTGAGAAAACGGCTTTCATTATGCCGTGGGGAGTATATTGTTACAAGATGATTCCATTCGGCCTGAAGAATGCGGAGGCCACCTACATGAGGGCTATGACCACCATATTCCATGACATAATTCACAAGGAGATCGAGGTATATATGGATGATGTTATTATCAAGTCCAGGAAAGCCACGGACCACATAGAAGATCTGAGGAAGTTCTTCAATAGGTTGCGAAAATATAACCTGAAGCTAAACCCCGCGAAGTGTGCATTCGGGGTTCCTACTGGGAAGTTGCTGGGATTTATTGTGAGTCGCGGGGGAATAGAATTGGATCCGTCAAAAGTAAAGGCCATTCAAGAACTGCCGCCCCATGGAACAAGAAAGATGTGATGAGTTTCTTGGGGAGGCTTAACTACATCAGCCGGTTCATAGAACAATCTATAGTTATATGTGAGCCTATCTTCAAAATGTTGAAGAAGGACACTGCGACTAAATGGACCGATGACTGCCAAAAGGCTTTCAACAGAATCAAGGAGTACCTGTCGACACCACTAGTCCTAGTACCACCTGAGCCAGGTAGACCTTTGTTACTCTACTTTGCCGTGTTAGATGGAGCTTTCGGCTGCGTTATGGGGAAGCACGACGAAACAGGAAGGAAGGAACAAGCAATTTACTATCTCAGCAAGAAGTTCACTCCGTATGATGCTCGGTATTCTCTTCTGGAACGCACCTGTTGTGCTTTGACTTGGGTCGCTCAAAAGCTCAGGCACTATTTATGTGCCTACACAACATATCTCATATCGAGGATGGATCCATTAAAGTACATATTTCAGAAGCCCATGCCCACTAGCAAGCTGGCCAAGTGGAAAATCCTACTTAGCGAGTTCGACATTGTTTATGTAACTCAGAAAGCAGTCAAGGGACAGGCACTAGCAGACCACCTCGCTGAGAAACCTGTGGATGGAGAATAAAAACCCCTAAAAACATATTTCCCCGATGAGGAGGTGTCATTCATAGGAGAAGACATTGCAGAATGAGCTCCATGCGACAAGCTCACCCTGGTCGTTTGCCGCCTGGGCCATGGATGTTATTGGACCAATCGAGCCTGCCGCCTCCAACGGACACAGGTTCATTTTGGTAGCCATTGATTACTTCACTAAATGGGTCGAGGCAGCCTCTTACAAAGCAGTTACTAAGAAAGTTGTGGCTAACTTTGTCCGCGACCGCATTGTTTGTCGATTCGGAATTCCAGAGTCGATCATCACCGACAATGGTTCCAATCTCAATAGTGACTTGATGAAAACCATGTGTGAAACTTTCAAGATCAAACACAAGAATTCCATAACATATAGACCTCAAATGAATGGGGATGTAGAAGCCGCCAACAAAAACATCAAGAAGATACTAAGGAAGATGATAGAAAAACACAAGCAGTGGCATGAGAAGTTATCATTTTCCCTATTGGGATACCGCACCACAGTCCGCACATCAACAGGGGCAACTCCCTATACGCTAGTTTATGGTACAGAAGCCGTCATTCCCACTGAAGTTGAAATTCCATCCTTAAGAATTATACAAGAAACTGAGCTCAACGACGCAGAATGGGTAAAGAGCCGTTATGAGCAACTAGCCCTCATAGACGGAAAAAGAGGATGAATGCAGTCTGTCATGGTCAGCTCTATCAGAACAGAATGACCAGAGCCTTCAATAAGAAAGTCAAGCCGAGATAGTTCACACCAGGGCAGCTGGTGTTAAAGAAAATATTTCCACATCAAGATGAAGCCAAAGGGAAGTTTTCTCCCAATTGACAAGGCCCATACATGGTTCACTGAGTTCTCACAAGAGGAGCACTTATACTTGCAGAAATGGATGGAGAGGTTCAGCCAAAACCAATCAATTCAGATGCAGTCAAGCGCTACTATGTGTAATCTTTATGCTTTTATCAATCTCGTAAATTGAACTACGCCTGACCTGATTCCCATTTAAGAGGGGATACGTAGGCAGCCCTATGGGATTGGTCACAATTCAATAAAATTTCATTTTCGCCCGCAATTGGAAACTGGGGTAGAATTTTGAGGAGGACCCTCAAAATTCTGAAGCAAGTTTAGCCGATCGCCGCACGATCAACAGTCAGAAGCATTCACTCATCAAACTGGGGAACAATTTTGAGGAGGACCCTCAAAATTCCGTAGCAGGAAGGGTTGCAATGTCTCGAATCGTGTCGCGGTCGTCAGTTCATATAAAACTATTTTAGATTATATGTTATGTTATACTTTTACAAAATCATGCATGCTTATTCTTGAAACAGATTATTTAGCAAACGCTACCTTAATGATACAGACAATATGATCAGATCAAGCCGAATGAGTCAAGCAAAGCCAGCGGGGATACGAACTAACCTTCCCCCTTTACAAAACTCACGATTTTTTTTTGGACGCAGGCACAAAGAACAAACATGCAGAGAAGTCTCAAATCTCATCACAATTGCAAATGCCAAAGTTCGATGTCCACACGAAGGACGAACATGTTCAAGATCACAATTCTCAAAACCATCACACTTGCTGGTATCTATTATCATTACAAATAATGTTTCGTAGTCACAACACTCGCAATAATCACAATGCTTCAATCTTCTATCAGCTAAGAATTCCTACCGTCATTTATTTTCCTGCATAAGGCTACATTTCTACCTTCCGAGACTAAACGTTGTCTCCATCTGCATCGCATTCTTGCATAAAGCTAACATTATGCCTTCCGAGACTAAACGTTGTCTCAATCTGCATCGCATTCTTGCATAAGGCTACCATTCTGCCTTCCGAGACTAAACCTTTTCTTAATCTACATCGCATTCTTGCATGAGGCTACCATTCTGCCTTCCGAGACTAAACATTGTCTCCATCTGCATCGCATTCTTGCATAAGGCTACCGTTCTGCCTTCCGAGACTAAACGTCGTCTCCACCTGCTCTGCATAAGGCTACCATTCTACCTTCCGAGACTAAACAACGTCTCAACCTGCTCTGCATAAGGCTACCATTCTGCCTTCCGAGACTAAACGTTGTCTCCCTCTGCACCTGCTCTGCATAAGGCTACCATTCTGCCTTCCGAGACTAAATGTTGTCTCCATCTGCACCTGCTCTGCATAAGGCTACCTTTTTGCCTTCCGAGGTTAAGCTCTACCTCCATCTACATTCTCATCCCTGCATGAGGCTACCATTCTGCCTTCAGAGGCTAAGCTCTGCCTCTAATTTGCTTTCTGAGACCACTGTTGTATCAAGCATTATTCATTTCGCTTCCATTTCGGGATAAACTCTACCCCTTTAATTCGCAAGACTAAACTCTATCTTGTTAGCATCATACTATTGCATTTTCATGGGATGAAATATCGCCAACCTATCCAAAGGTGTCATCGTTCGGAGGCCATCTTCATAGCCCGAGAACACCATGTCATGGCTTAAGCATCTCTTTTATCATCTTGCATATCATTATTCAAAGGCGTCATGGTGCGGAGGCACCATCCTCATGGCCCGAGAACATCATTTTCATGGCCTGCGAATCCTGCATCAAGCAGTTCATGGCCTAGGGCGTCATGGTCTGAGGACGTCATCCTTAATCGTCCGAAGACATCATTCATGGTCCGACGGGAATTTGCATCATGTTTAAATTACGCACAATATATGATTGTATAGTTTATTTTCAGGTAATCCGGTAATCAACGGCCATCCCGGCAGAAGCGGTCCCTGCTCCAGTTCTCCTAACCATTACCGTAAGCCGTTTATTCACCCAACCCCATACGTCGCATCCGTTCTTGTAAAAGCTTCATCAATATACTTCGTTGATGACTCCTGAACTACGTACGTTCTGATTCCTGTAAAACCAGGGATATGTAGGCAACTCATAAACCAGGGTGTGGCCTAAATTCCTTCAAACCATTTCACTCGGTCACAATTGGCCATCATGTCTTTACCCGACAACTCTTTCATCCTTCCCGGGTAAAGAGGGGCAGCTGTTGATACCCAATTTTTCCTCAAACTATTTTAAAGTTTGCATATATACCTTCAAAATCACTTTTTATAATAACTGGTATTTTTCCATAATTTTCCCATATTTTTATAAATTTATTTCTAATTTGTCCAGTACTTATATATCCAATAATTAATCATAAATTGCATTAAAATAGTTTCAAAATATTCCTTGGTTTAATATATCATTTTTATCCCATTATGATTTAATTACTTCACAAATTAGCCAAATTGGCATTATTTGGCTATAATTGCAATAACTTTGCAATTATAGCCTGATTACATATTTTATGCTATTTCTACCAAATAATAAGTCATTTGTATCTTAAATACTAATTAATACTTTAATTTCATCTGCTATGCATCAATTTCATTTTTCTATAGTTATTAACCATTTTTATTAATTATTTACCTATTTTAAATGGGTATTTAACTAATAGCCATTTTGAATTTTCTCAATTGTAGCCTAATTAAACCCAATACCCCAATTAAATCAACCATATTACGTAGCCCAAACCTAAATTTCTACCCGGCCCAACCCTTCGATCAATCTGAGTCGTTGATCAGTTTGAATCAACGACCCAGATTAGTATTTACCTAAATTAGACCTAATGACCTACCCCCTTCCCCTCATTTGATTCCTCTCACATTATCTCTCTATCTCTCTGATTCTCTCTAGAGACTTCCGGTCTCTTCTTCTCCGATGAAGATGGTTCGTCTTCTCCGGCTACCTCTCTTGCCGGAAACCATGGGTCCTCACCCTTCTTAGCTTCATGGCTCCCTCCTACACCGGGTATCACTGTCCTGAGGTCCTCAGGAGATCCTAAAGCGATTCACCTCACCCCATGACTGTTCATGCCTTTTCAGGCCACCCTTGGCTTGTCCGAGTAAGATCTTCCCATGTCCGGCCAAAACCTATGGTTTCTGGGATGATTTTCTCTCTTTTTGAGTTATCTCACTAAAACTATAACTATTGGCTCTCGATTTCTTAGATCTATGACAGATCTGAATGTATTCTGAGTTATTTTTGCTATTTTCCATAAATATTCCGAGTTTTCTTTAAAAATGACTCTTAATCTTCAAGCTAGGGTTTCTTAACACCTTTCTAAAAAAATGATTCTCTTTCTGATTTTAAGTATTATTCTATAATTTCTACTATGTTTTCAAGATTTATTTGTGTTTTTCCTTCATCTGACTTACTATGTTGGAAACCCTAAGTGGCTTTGCCTTAATCTTAGGATTCTGAGTCTGTTTTGATGACTTTGTTCGTTTAATCTGCATGTGTACATGTTTCCCACGAATGTTCTGAGCTTTTTTGTGACTTTACCATATTTTGTTCATTAGGGTTTCTGATCTTTGTGTCCTCTGCTCGCATCATGTTTACTCCGTTATTTCCATTAATCATATACTATGTTCTAACTTAAATCCCTGATTTTTGTGATTTTCTTACCCTACTTTGCCTATTCTTGCTTATGCTATGTTTGCTCCGCTCAGTTGCAATACTTTCCTTTGGTTAATATTGACTTCAAGCGGAATCCCTGATTCCCAGTGATCGGTATCCTCTATTCTCGATTGATTTCAATCTTTAAAATATTCTCTTGCCTTAGTTTTGGTTAATTATGATGTCAACTGATTCTCAACATTTATTTCCTTAATTAGGACTCTATGAACCTAGCCTAATTACCATCTCTATACTTACACTATTCTGAAGTATTTCCTTATTTGTTATGTTCCAATCATATGTTGATTTGCTTCCTTATTGGTTACCTGTTCTTACCGTTTGAAAGTTAACCCGTTAATTAGAGGAAGTACTTAAACTCATTGATTCTGATTCATTTAATTGTTGCCTGACTTTGATCTGCACCTTATTGACTATTGTTTTAAAAGCTATATATACCCAGGCCTCTTATTTTTTGAAAGGGGGAATACACACTGTTCTAAACTCTCTCTCTCACGACTAAACTTGCTCACTCTCTCTCTTTTATGTGCTACTTGTTACTGGCTTGAATTAGTCGGCTACAAAGCAAAGGCTAATTATTGGGCCTCTCTTACTTCTACATTGGTATTACTGTCTCTCATATACTGGTATGTCCTAGTTACAATTCGAGTTTTCAAAAACAATATGCTTCTTTCAGCACTTCAATTCATCCTGTACATAATATGTTTCTACTTGTGGTTCTGTTGTTTACCTTTCAATTAGCATGCCTATTTACTAGTTTACCAATGTGATTACTTCTTCTTTTAGCTTCAGCATGTTTTACTGCCTTCTTACGTGTTTATTAGGACCCTGCCTTACCCTTGATCCACAACACATATAAGCATATATTTGTGTCACTTAGGTATATGTGATTTTTAACATATGTTGTACTCATGAAGCCTTTCCCCTGGGCCTATGGGTAACTCTGTTTGTCATGTACATCCTCTTTGGTATCCCTCAATTTATTTCTGTTAAGTCTCAGGCCTAAGCACCTGTATGAAATTTGTTCTGTGCTTGTTAAAATTCTGAAATGCCTTAGTATGTCTCTAGGGTTAACTTGTATGCAAATCTATCTTTATATGTGACCTACTTGTCCCCAATACCCTATTCCATGTTTGTGTCTGTCTCCCTGCATTATGTATGCTGTCTTGATTCTGAATTACTGACTGTCCTACTCCCTTTCTTTCAAACTATTTTCACTAAGGCAAGCTCTTTCAAAATCTGTTTTTTTATCTGTTTTCAACTCTATTCTTTTAAATTATGTCAAGCATATACTCTTAGAAGCCTAGATCCTGCCCCTTTTGTGTGAGCATTGCTTAGGGACCCTTGAGCTCCCTCTGAACTTTGACACACAAGAGCTGTCTCTTCCACACTAAACTTACTCCATCTTTGGCTATGAAATCTGGGTGTGAGCACTGCCCGGGATCTTCTGAGATCCTTAGGGAACTCTGACACACCCGAATTATGAAAGGTTATGAAACAACAGTACATGGCATTGAGGACCTTGGATACTTGGGCCTACTATGGAAGGCTCCCTATAGTTAAATTCTTCTTTTCCCATTTTAATTATGTAAATCATATTCAAAGGCTTGTAATAATTGGTAAATACTATTCCGGGGCTGGATAGTGAAATTGGGTGGGGTATGCATGTTATAGTATAAGTCTAGGTAGATATCGTGTTTTTCTAGGTTTATTTTTCCTATGTGCACACTAGTAACCAAGTCTAGGGATCAAGCATGCCATGCATTTGTCACTTATGTTGATACATCTGCTTTTCTTTCAACATATCATCCTCACTTAGAAAATCATGTTCGTAGGATCAGTAATAACAATGAAAAATTATTATCATGTGATTCTGAAAATGTAATCTTGATCCTGCCTTAAACGAGTGTTAACAAAATATGCAACACTTTGGCATGTTATACATAGAGACCCTGTTCTAGGAAAACAACTAATGAACAGGTCACTCTCATACTTGCTGCACATTTTGAAAGCATGTAATTGCATAGATTTAGAAGACCTGCCTAGGATTTTACATACAAACCATTATGTATCTCTGTCTACGCATATTAGATATCATGTTCATAGGATCATACTTAGTTTAAACACACAGTCCCATGTTCTAAATAAACTGTCAATCAGTCCTTTGTGCACATTTAGAATCACATACTATTAGGATTAATAATCTGGAATCCTTAACAAACATGTACAACTGTTGCATGTTATTTTACACCTGGGCAAGCCTTAGGTAATCAATTACAAGAAAATAAAAACCAGATCTGTCTTTGTGATCATGTTTAACTACCAGCATGCTAGAACCAGTAGGCAAATTGATTAGGACCCTTTTCTGAGTAATAAGACATGTCTACATATCAGTTTATATTCTAAACTCACTTAGACACCATATCTTAGGTTCTGAATTAAAACATTATCCTTACTTGTGTTTGAGTCGTGTTGTTATGTGTATTAACTGCGGAGGTAAATTTGAGCCTCTTACATGCCCATATGTGTTCCCATTTACTGCAGTCCTATGTGTTCTTTATTTGTCGCCTTAGAATTTTACCTTTTAAACCTGAGGGTCTGCCTAGTACTTCCCTTTTAGGATAGTAATCCTAACCTCCTCCGGGACTAATAGGAAGGGGCGAGTAATAACACGCAATAGAGTTCGTGACCAACACACGCTTTAGTTACCTTCACGGGGTGGGAAAGGGTAGAATATGGACATGATGACCGATTCGCTAATACCACGTGTAGCCCCTCTTTGAGGAGTGTCATACCGGGCATTGCATTGATGTGATCCATATTATCACAAATCTAGGATATCCTTTACCTGAAATGTTTAGATTAAAACTTTTTTTTAACTGTTCTCAAACATCTTGTATGCTTAAGGACTTAAAACCCCTCGTATTTGAGCCTTTATTTGTTTGTTTGCTAAACCGTACAAATTCACAAACGCTATTTGGCCAGGAACCACATTTGTGGATCCTGAGGGGTGCCTAACACCTTCCCCTTAGGATAATCTCAATCCCTTACCATATCTCTGGTTAATAACGTAGTTGTAAATTAACCCCCATTTAGGTGCCCTAACGCACCTTTAAAATCGTTAGGTGGCGACTCTCAAAAATGCAAACCCCTTCCCAAAAGGAAAGAGTTGTCTCAACCCAAAATGTCCCGAACCCGATCTCCGCAAGGAAAAAGGGGTGCGACACACCACAAGAGGTCTTATCATGAAACCATGTCTCCCTAAAACTCATTAGACATTGTATCCTTCTTAAGTACCCAAAAATACTGCATTTGAGATAACCACTATGAAAAGACCTCGTGTGAATCTGGAACTTTTTCCTTTGCCTTTCCAATAATGAAATGTAGAATCCATAACGATATAGAAATATCGCGAGTCTCGACACCATCCAATGCCAATCTTAGATCTTAACCATTTACAAATCCAAAAATTTCTCAAATACTACATATGATTCTTGAAGCCTTCAGAACCTTCTCGAAAGTCATCCACTCTGATCTACTCTCAATTGTATAGCAAATACGAGCAACACAACTTGATCCCCATTAGCACACCACACCCAAAGAAGTAACCCACCTCAATGTAACCTAGTGTTTCGTTGGCCCATGTCACTGAATGGGTTTTGAAGATTGCCAAAAGATGTCAAGTTGAACCAGGTCCATCGTAGCATACACATCTGAATGAAGCAGTTGGAACAAGAATCGTACAAGTCTAGGAGATATCAGTGATTGCTGAGTATCAAAGAACTAAGAGAATGTCTCCTAATACGAAAAGGTTGCAAACTGATAGAGATGACAGAAGTTGATTTCAGCTAGGACAGAAATAGAGGAAGGAAGTTGAGTTACAATCAAACTCGTTTACCAAGGAAGAGTTGGATCAGAATTGAATTATGGACTCAACAAACGGAATCTATAAATTATTAATATATTACTGCTAAAAGAAGTGATGCACAAGTACTAAAGTGAATCAAGATCTGAAGCAAAAGTTCCAGAGATACTTTTCAAGAAGAATTGTTGTGCGATACAAAGGCTACAGTTCAACTAGAAGAAACAGTTCCATTGTTTGTGTATTGAGTCTAGTTGATTGTAGTAGGAGTTTTAA
>MDKH01023525.1:0-22098 GCA_005239495.1 Nicotiana undulata | reverse complement strand
GGGGAGGGAGGGGGGGCAGCGTACCGTAACCAAAAGATCATCTGGCTTTGCAACTTGTCCGATTCTCGTTCTAAATTATGGATATGACACTAACAGAAAAGAAGTCACACCAGCATGCACTTCCCAAAAGATTTAGAAGACTCACAGAGAAGAAGGGTTTCGTAACAATTTATATATAGTCCAAACAATATCAAAGCGGTAAAAAAAGCGACATTTAGCACATTAGGCTCAAACACGTAAAAAATCAGACAATCATGAAAGCGAATCATAACAGCTATTCTAAGCTTGAATTCTGAACCCTGAACCCTGAACCATAGATTCTGGGTTCTTGTCCCCAGCAGAGTCGCCAGAGCTGTCACACCTCCTTTTTCCTCTTGGTAAGGGTGGGATAAGGGATTTTTTCCAATTAAAGTGACATAATCGAAATGAGATTATTTATTTTATTCAGAGTCGCCACCCCGAAGGTTGCTTGATGGGCTAATATTGAGTGACTGTGAGGTTGCCTTATGGGCTAATACTGAGTGACTATGAGGTTGCCTGATGGGCTGATACTGAGATTGTTATGAGAAATGATTATGGCCCGAGGGGCAGATTTATGAAAACTCTACTGAGTTTTTACTACGATTCGCTTCATTTTTCAAACTGATTTTTACTGAGATATATTGAAATTATACTTGTTTCAAAGGATTTCTGGAAATATGTTTTTGGAACTTATGTAATTGATGAATACTTTAGTGACTTGGTGATTTACTGTTTTTGTGAATTGGTGTATATGTGTTGTGTGTTTCTTATTTCTCAGACTGTGATTTAGTTTCATTACTACTGAGTTGGCGTACTCATCATTACTCCCTGAACCTCTGTGTGCAGATCTACATATTGATTCGGAGCAGTTGTCGTCCGAGTTCGTTATCAACAGCTTACGGGATTTCGAGGTAGCTGTCCAGCGTCCGCAGCTTCTCCATTTCCCTTCCTTATTTAATATTAATATATTATTCCTAGACTTTGTCTATGACAATAGCAGAGTTAGTTTATTTCGTAGATGCTCATGACATGTTGACTCCGGGTCTTGGGGACAGTTGTAGACTGTTAGCTTAATTGATTTGCTTAAAGATTTCAAAATTTATATGCGTGTTATGGATTGCTGAAAATAAATTGAGATATTTGAAAAGAAAAATGTGAACATGTTGAGTGTTGGCTAGCCTAGTTCCACGATAGGCTCCATCACGACCGGTTAGGATTTGGGGTCGTGACAAGTTGGTATCAGAGCCCTAGGTTACATAGGACTCAACGTCATGAGCAGGTTTAGTAGAGTCTTGCGGATCTGTACGGAGACGTCTGTACTTATCTTCGAGAGGCTGCAGAACCCTTAGGAAGCATTCCACATTCTTGAATTCTTGTCGTGCGAATCCGTTTTATTTATCCAAAGCGTAACTCTTTGAATTCCTTTCATGTATTCGAATGCGCACGCGAGCGCTTAGTATCAGTTGTGCGTCGTCGGCTTATGACTTCCATGGGTGAGATGTGATTTTAACATGTTAATAATGGGCCAGTCGGAAGGACTCGAGTCCGGATTTTGTCTGTGACATGAGTGCTGAGATTTTGTTGTGTGAGCACATGTATTTGGGGACTTATATGTCCGTTAGTGTCCTTATTGATGGAACTTTGTGACTAGATGTCTACACGGTGAGTGTGATCGGATAGTTAGATGTATTTAGGTTGTTTTATTGTGACCAGAATGAATTGGCGGGAGATGTGGCAAGAACCATTGATTATTTGACTTCTGTATTAAGTTAGAATATGGCTTCGATTTATGAATATTGAAGGAACTCTCATGTAGTTTAGTTGTGGAGTGAAGTGGGTTTTCCTATTATGTTTAGAGTTCCTGTGATGTCTTTTGAGCTGACCAATGCCCCAGCAGCGTCTATGTATTCGATTGCCGGTGTATTCAGCCATGTTATAACTCCTTTATTATTGTGTTCATTGATGGAATCCTGGCGTACTCTCGTAGCCAGGGGTAGCATACTCAGCAATTGATGATGGTATACAAGGATATAGGGAGGAGAAGCTTTGTGCGAAGTTCTACAGGTGTGAATTGTTGGCTCAGTTTAGTAGCATTCTTGGGACACGTGGTGTCCAATGAAGGTATCTATGTGGTCAGACGAGTGTGAGTAGATCTTCCAGAAGCTCAAGAATTCCTTGACCACAACCCCAGTGTTAGTATTGCCATCAGCTTCAGGTTCTTATACCGCTAAATGGGATGTCTTGGGGGCAGGCGGTGGTTGTGTTTTAATGCAGGGGGCATAATGATTGCGTGATAGCTATGATCCTCGTAAGTGTATAGAGAGATATCAGTTTGAGGCTAAGAAGGCAGGGGTATTTCCTGCGGGTTGTCCTGTGTGTAACCATTATGTTTATCTGTAGCAAGTTCTTTTCTACCAGTAGATGATGTATGTTGTGATTTGATTTTAGCTCGCTTGTGGGAGTTGGCATGACCATTACAGTGGTGGATGCGAGATTTGCATTTGATTTGAGTGTTAGATGGTTTGGGTCATATAAGCTTATGGAGGATTTAGTTTAACCTCACCACAGTATGGTGGCAATGATAATGTGTGGGCATCGTGAGTTATTGTTTGTCTTGTTCCTTGACTTTGAGCCAAGTGAGGGAGTCTGTTATTAATAAGTTGATTACACGATTATGCGTTGTATTGGTTTCGGTTCGAGGTATGTTGGTGAATCGGTTATTGCCCTGCGAGGTGGAGTCTGGGAATGGCTCGAGTAACGGGAAATTCTTCGATACAGGTTTTAGCATACTTTACGGGTAATGGAATTTGTTGAATGATTGAGTTGTGCTTGAAGGTGTAGTCTGTGCGGTGTATGAGTTTTCTTGTTGCTTTAATGTGTGGATTACTTTCCTAGTATGTGGATTGCAAGTGGGGTCAGGTCGTTCTGGTTACTTGGTTAGTGTAATTGAAATTGCGTAGAGTAAATGACGTTCGAGAATGGTTTAGATCGATTCAAGGTTATATGTAGAGATCGAGGATCTTCAAGGTGTGAGAAGGGCTAGAACTGAGATTTACGTTGAAGGTGTCAAGGTTTGTGGTGTATTTACCGTATCATGGATTCTATCCATCAGTATCAGGAAAGGGAAGGTAATGACTTTAAATTCGCAGGAAGTCTCTTCAGGGTAGGTATTTCTAATGTGGTGATTTTGGGGATATCTGAGAGAGTTGCGGTATTATGACAAGAAGAAGTATCAGTTCGAAGGTAAGTCAGAAGGAACTTGAATAAATAAGACAGATGGTAGTTGGTCAGATCGGCATGATAAACGATAAGGGATATGATTAGTTCTGTTGGTGTGTTGAAGTAATGAGTTGCTACAGGTGTTTCTTAGCAATTCTGTTGGGATTTGATGGCATGCGTAGCTTGGTGAAGTTAGAAGGATTCAGTCCTGACGGTTTGGTGTTGTACAATTGTGATTCAAGAGTTCTTGATGGTTTCTACCACGGTTAGAGATGTATATTTCTACTGGCGTGAGGGTCATGTGATGTATAGTGATTTTGCTTCTAAATGGGATCAATGGAAAGTTCTTGGCTAGTTGGGTACGTAGTTGTTTGTGGCTAGGAAGGGAGCATGAAGTTCTCATATTTATCATAGGATTGCATGGCGTATGCGGTATTTTGTGTATAGTGGAGAGTGGCATATGTGAGGTCACGATTTAGTTCTGGAAGAAAGGTCAGAACTAGCAGTTTCAGATGATTAGGTAAAGGATACTACTTAGGTGGCTGGATGAGAGTATACATTCATTAAGGACAATGTGTTTAAGGCAATGTGTTTGAATAAGGGTGCTTCGATGGTGTTACGACGGTCTCTTGTTGGATCGACTGCAGATATTCAAGGTTGCTTGGTGACACAGAAGAATTATGGGGGTATCCCTTGTGGAATGATTGAGTATTAGAGACATGTTATATATTCCAGTGGTGGAGTTGGGATCAGATATGGTAAATTTGTGCACTTCATGGACTTTGAGACTAAGAGTTCTAATAAACATATTATTTTTGTAGTTGGGAACTACGATGATGTGAGCAAAGCTAGTCAGGTGTTAGTATATGTCATGATTCAGTCATTATGAACGTTCGGAGAGTTATCTACCTGTTGTGGGTGACCAAAGTTGATTTAGAATATCATTATTGGTAGGCCAGTATGGGTGTGTGTTCTGCACTGAGTCGGAATTGTTGACCCCAAATTGCTATTGTTGGGGGATGTACCATTTGATTATCACTGAGATTATTCGTGTTTTGGAGTGATCTATGAGTTACCTTTCGGTGTTTCGAGGAGTTGTGATCGTTGGTTATATATGTGCATAAGGTGTAGTTCTATCGGGGCTTTATAGCGAGCTTTGAGAAAGGTAAGTAATTGGGGTGTTGCAGGATTGGGACGTGTTGGTTATGTTCTTTTTGGTTCGGGTGGCATGGTATCGTCCGATTTTCCCGTGGTTATGGCAATGCACTTTAAGTAATTGATATCGAATTTCGCATGGTTATTGATTTTGAGCAAGGTGGCTAGGAGTATGTCATGTGGTCCAGCGGTTGGATGGGATCACGCTTTGTATCTGAGTTAGGTAGAGGTATGATCCTTGGTGTCGAATTTGTGTGATATAATTTCACGATGTGTATCAGGCTTTTAGCATGATGTGGTATTGGCAAGAGTAATGGCAGGATAGTCCTCTCGTGTGAGTCTTCTCTATCTTATGAATTGAGCTCTTGGGATGTTGTTATTGAGTGCACGAGTTGCACAAGTTATGGCTCTGGATGGTATTGATGTTGATCGGGCGAATGGTTGTTGGTTTCTACGTGTTTCTTTCATCATCGGCACCATATGAAGGTGTTAAAGCAAGGCTTTGTTTGATAAGAGGTTATTATCGGTATTAGGTTATTATAAGCAACTATTGTGATTAGGAGTTATCGCCACGAGTGCTTGAGTCATGCAGTGGATCATGTGATTTCATCTTGTGTTGCGGATATGGCTTGATACAGCATGTTCAGACTATTTCAGCTTATAGTCGTGGAAATTTGATCTTGTGAATGGACTCAAAAGTGGAAATTTAGTTCTAAGGTTTATGGGTCAGGATCAGACTTTGAAATTTCAAATGTGTTGTGCTATTAGACCTATATGGGGTAAGGTGACGTGGAATCACCTCTGAATATGTGCATGGTAGGTTACACAGCAATTTTGGTGGTGTTTGGAACAACTCGGAGCACGTTCGAGGATGAACGTATGTTTAAGTGAGGGAGAATGTAACGCCCAGTCGGTCGTTACGTAGAACCTGCATTATAATTATTGTTATTTACTTGTTATAGGTTGGTTATACTGTTATTGATGTGTTAGAGTTGGTAGGCTTGAAATCAGAATGGTTGTAGTGAGAGTTTAGTCATTCAGTCTCTAAATATAGCCTTAAAGTTGGAAAAGTCAATTGAGAGTTGACTTATTGGTAAACGAACTCGGAATGCAGATTTTATGGCTCGGATAGCTTCGTTAGGTGATTTGGGACTTAGGAGTGTGATCAGAATATTTTTGTGATGTCCGGTGTAGAATTAGGCTTGAATTGGCGAAAGTTAATTTTTGGCGATTTCCGGTCGGCAGTGGAAAATAGGCTATTCGAAGTCGGAATGGAATTCCGACAGTTGGAACAGGTTCGTAGTGTCATTTTGGATATGTCTGCAAAATTTCAGATCAATCGGAGTTGTTTTGGATAGTTTCGGCATCGTTGGTGGATTTTAGAAATTTGAAAGTTCTTAGGCTTGAATCCGATGTGATTTTGGTGTTTTGATGGTAGTTTTGGTGTTCCTAGGGTGCAACTAAGTTTGAATGATCATACGTGACGTGTTGGTATGTTTGGTTGGGATCCCGAGAAGCTCGGGATTGATTTCGGGTGGTTAACGGACACTTTTGGACTTAGAAAATAGCAGTTTTTGCTGGTGTGTTGCAGGTATAATTTTCTTATATGCGATCGCGGGGTGTTGTATGCGATCGCATAGGTCAGTTGGTGAATCCCAAATAATTGCTATGTGCGATCGCAAGTGTGGAGGTGTGATCGCAGAGCAGGGGGAGTTAAGGCAGTGCGATCGCGTAGGAGGTGGTGCGAACGCACAGGGTCAGGCGCGCGTGGGGGTGAGTTAGCACTGTGGCGAACGCGAGTTAAGAGGTGTGATCGCGAAGGTCTAGGGTGCTGGGCAGTGCGATCGCGGGCAGGTGATCGCGATCGCGAAGAGGAAAAGTGGGTTGTGGGAATTTGTTCTGTGCGAACGCGGTAGATCTTGTGCGATCGCGAAGGGTAATTACCTGGGCAGTTATAAATTAAACCCTCCGCAACCATAACCTATTTTAACACCATTTTTGAACGGGAAAAGGGCTTGGAGGCGATTTTGAAGAGGTAAAATCAGTGTTCTTCATAGAGGTAAGTATGTTGAACCCTAAAACTCGATTATAGGTGATTAAGGAACATAATCTCAGTGTTTAATTCATGAAAGTCGGTAGAAAAAGGTGGAGTTAGGGCTTGAGATTATGAGACCTTTAGGGGTCGATTTGAGGGGTCAAACGAACTCCGATTTTAGCATTCTTTATATGTACGGACTCGTGAGATGATGAAGAACATTTTGGTATAAAAACTTTTGAGTTCCGAAATACGGGCCCGGGGGTTAGGTTTTAGCACATTTCGGGTTTTGAGCTAAAATTGGTATTTTTCAATTGGAATTCATTCCTTAAGCATAATTTGATGATAAAGGTCTGATATTTATAGATTTGGAGCACTCGGGAGTTAATTCGAGAGGCAAGCGTATTGCGGAATAGTTTCCAGGCTAGTTTGAGGTAAGTAATGTCTTTAAATCCTATCCTGAGGGTATGAAACCCCGGACTCTGCACCCTTTCACGGGTTTTGGAATGCAAAGGTTGGAACTTTGGAAATATATTCCCTATTTAGGAAACTATTGAGTTGCGAAATCGATTTTAAAGCCTATGCTTAATAGTATTGATATATATTTGATATGTTTTGGGTTGTAAGCCATGTTTGGGGCCTAGTGCCGATTTGTTTACCCCTTGAGGGATGATTTTACTATTTTCCTCACTGATATGCTATGATTTTCACTCAGTCATTTCTTGATAATTTTTTTGACACTCAGAGTATTTTGATACTATTTATTGAAAATGAAACATTGTTTTTGGGTCGAGAACCCGGTATATTTATGGCCTGAAGGGCATGTTGAGAGTGTCTGACTGAGTGAGGTTGCGGGACATTATTGTGAGGATGTTTTGATATGAGAGAGGTTGCGGGCCAATATTGTGTGTGATTTATGCCATGTTGTGGCTTGTTATAGCGCTTGGGCTGTAGGAGCCCCTCCGAAGTTTGTACACACCCACAGTGAGTATAGGTACCTAATGAGTGATGTTGGCCGCGGGGCTGATACTGAGTGATTGTGAGGTTGCCTGATGGGTTAATATTGAGTGATTGTGAGGTTGCCTGATGGGCTAATATTGAGTGAAGGTGAGGTTGCCTGATGGGCTAATATTGAGTGACGGTGAGGTTGCCTGATGGGCTAATATTGAGTGACTGTGAGGTTGCCTGATAAGGTAATATTGAGTGACTGTGAGGTTGCCTGATGGGCTAATACTGAGTGACTGTGAGGTTGCCTGATGGGCTGATACTGAGATTGTTATGAGAAATGATTATGGCCCGAGGGGCAGATTTATGAAAACTTTACTGAGTTTTTTTACTACGATTCACTTCGTTTTTCAAACTGATTTTTACTGAGAGTTTTACTGAGATATATTGAAATTATACTTGTTTCAAAGGTTTTCTGGAAATTTGTTTTTGGAACTTATGTAATTGATGAATACTTATGGTGACTTGGTGATTTACTATTTTTGTGAATTGGTGTATCTGTGTTGTGTGTTTCTTATTTCTCAGACTGTGATTTATTTTCATTACTACTGAGTTGGCGTACTCATCATTACTCCCTGCACCTCTGTGTGCAGATCTAGGTATTGATTCGGAGCAGTAGTCGTCCGAGTTCGTTATCAGCAGCTTACGGGATTTCAAGGTAGTTGTCCAGCGTCCGCAGCTTCGCCATTTTCCTTCCTTATTTAATATTAATATATTATTCCTAGACTTTGTCTATGACAATAGCAGAGTTAGTTTATTTCGTATATGCTCATGACATGTTGACTTCGGGTCTTGGGGATTTAGTTTATTTCGTAGATGCTCATGACATGTTGACTCCGGGTCTTGGGGACGGTTGTAGACTGTTAGCTTAATTGATTTGCTTAAAGATTTCGAAATTTATATGCGTATGGATTGCTGAAAATAAATTGAGATATTTAAGAAGAAAAATGTGAAAATTTTGAGTGTTGGCTAGCCTAGTTCCACGATAGGCGCCATCACGGTCGGTTAGGATTTGGGGTCGTGACATGCACGCGCACAAGCAATAGAGAAACAGTTATACGCCGGGTTCCGTAGCATCAGGGGTATACCAAGTCGAAAGTTCCAGGTTTTATTCGGGGGAATTGGTACCTCCCGCCTCCTGTTTCTCTGTCTCCTGTGTTACTTACTTTGTTGTCCTAGTATTTCGTACCAGTCTAGTCAGTTTAGTACTGGGCTTGTAGTTACTATTTGCTTCCTTTGTTGTTCGGTGTGGTGTTGTTTCTTTTTTCATCTTTATACCTTCATAGGTATAGAGACTGTGGAGCTGGCGAAGATTCTCTAGAAGAGGAGGGCTAATATAGCGTGTGTGTAGGAGACTAGGTAGGTAGGATCGAAGGCGGGGAATGTAGACGTGTATAAATTGTGGTTCTTTGGAGTCGTGAAGGGCAAGAACGGAGTGGGCATTTTGGTGGATAAGGAGCTTAGATAGTAGGTGGTAGAGGTTAGGCGGGTGAATGACAGATTGATAGCGATTAAGGTAGTAGTTGGAGGGAGCTCTCTGAATGTCTTTAGCACTTACGCGCCGCAAATGGGCTTGGACGAGGAGGTTAAAAGGCACTTCTGGGAGGAGCTGGATGAGGTGGTGCGGGGTATTCCGCCTACAGAGAAGCTATTCATAGGAGGGGATTTCAATGGTCATATTGGGTCATCTACTGGTGGTTATGGTGAGGTGCACGGTGACTTCGACTTTGGTGATAGGAATGGGGGTGGTACCTCACTGTTGGATTTGCTAGAGCTTTTGAGTTGGTAATCGTGAACTCAATGTTTCCGAAGAGGGAGGAACATTTGGTTACTTTCTGGTGTATGGTGGTGAAGACTCAGATTGATTATCTCCTCCTCAGGAGGTGTGATAGGGGGTTGTACGAGGATTGCAAGGTGATCCCGAGTGAGAACCTCACAACTCAACATAGGCTCCTAGTGATGGACGTCAGTATTTTGATGAAGAGGAAGAAGAGGTTTGTATGGGTTCAGTCGAGGATCAAGTGGGGAGCTTTGTCTAAGGATAATGTGCAGGAGTTGGATAGGCGGCTGACGACTATGGGTTGGTTCTTGGGAGAGTGGTAGGGATGCTAGCGCTATGTGGACGGCGACAACGGACTGTATAAGGGAGGCAGCAAGAGAGGTGATGGGAGTTTCGAAAGGTTACTCTGACGGGCACCGAGGCAACTGGTGGTGGAATGACGTGGTCCAAGGTAAAGTGGAAGCCAAGAAAGTGGCTTACATTAAGTTAGTAGAGAGTACCGATGAGGATCAGAGGAGAGCGAATAGATAAAGATATAAGGAGGCTAGGAATGAGGAAAAATTAGTGGTCACAGAGGCTAAGGGCAGCATTTGGTCGGTTGTATGAGGAACTTGGGGGCAAAGGTGGGGACAAGAAGTTATTTCGTTTGGCCAAAGCGAGAGAGAATAAGGCTTGCGACCTGGATCAAGTGAGGTGGATCAAAGACGAGGACGGTCGAGTATTGATGGAAGAGGCCCAGATTAGGCAAAGATGGCAGTCGTACTTTCATAAACTTCTGAATTAAGAGGGGGATGGAAACATCGTGTTAGGGAAATTGGGGCACTCCCAGAGTCAACACGACTTTAGATATTGTATGTGCGTTAAGGTTGAGGAGGTTGTGGGTGCGATGGGTAAGATGAGTCGGGGCAAAGCGACCGGACCAAACGAGATTCCAGTAGAGTTTTGGAGATATGCGGGTAGAGCAGGATTGGAGTGGCTGATTGGGTTGTTTAATGTTATCTTCAAGACGAAGAGGATGCTTGATGAGTGGAGATGGAGTACAATGGTTCCGGTGTACAAGAACAAAGGTGATATCCAAAATTGTAACAACTATAGGGGTATCAAGTTACTAAGTCATACCATGAAAATGTGGGATAGGGTGGTGGAAGGTAGGATAAGGAGCGCGATGTCTATATCGAAAAACCAGTTCGGGTTCATGACGGGACGTTCTACTACGAAAGCTATCCACCTTATCAGGAGGTTGGTGAAACAATACAGGGATAGGAAGAGGAATTTGCATAAGGTGTTTATTGACCTAGAGAAGGCGTATGACAAGGTCTCCAGGGACGTCCTTTGGAGGTGTCTGGAGGTGAAAGGTGTGTTGGTAGCTTACATTAGGGCGATAAAGGATATGTATGATGTAGCTATGACTCGGGTTAAGACTGTGGGAGGTGACTCAGAGCCTTTTCCAGTGGTTATGGGGTCACACCAAGGATCTGCGCTTAGCCCATTCTTATTTTCCCTAGCAATGGACGCACTGACACAACATATCCAAGGAGAGGTGCCATGGTGTATGTTGTTCGCTGATGATATAGTTTTGATTGATGAGATGCGAGGCAAGGTTAATGGGAGACTGGAGGTATGCAGACAGGGCCTGGAGTCTAAAGGTTTCAAGTTGAGTAGGACTAAGACGGAATATGTGGAATGCAATTTCAGCGACGTGGCGGGGGATGCGGATGTGGAAGTCAGGCTTGACTCACAGGTCATCCTCAAGAGAGAAAGTTTTAAGTACTTAGGGTCAATTATCCAGGGAGATAGGGAGATCGACGGGGATGTTACGCACCGTATTGGGGTAGGGTGGATGAAATGGAGTTAGCATCGGGAGTCCTGTGTGACAAGAATGTGCCACCGAAACTCAAAGGTAAGTTCTATAGAGCGGTGGTTAGATCGGCCATGTTGTATGGGGCTAAGTGTTGGCCAGTCAAGAATTCACATATCCAGAAGATGAAAGTAGCATAAATGAGGATGTTGAGATGGATATGTGGGCACACTAGGCTGGACAAGATTAGGAATGAAGATATTCGGGAGATGGTGGGTCTGGCTCCGGTGGATGACAAGATTCGGAAAGCATGACTTAGATGGTTCGGACACGTGCAGCGGAGAAGCCTAGATGCCCCGGTTAGAAGGTGTGAGCCGTTGGCTTTGGCAAGTACGAGAAGAGGTAGAGGGCGACCTAAGAACTGTTGGGGCGAGGTGATCAGATAAGACATGGCGTGGCTCCAAATTTTCGAGGACATGGCTCTTGATAGGAAGGTGTGGAGGTCGAGCATTAGGGTTGAAGGTTAAAGGGTAGTCTCGCGGTTTTCCTCTTTGTCCCGGTTTCCCTCTTTGTACCGACGAGTATGATAGTGTTTTGTCTAGCACTGCTAGCGATTTATGTTGTGTTTCACACTTTTGCATAATATTTGTGTTACTGCTTTTCCATTTATTTGTTGTCTCTCACGTTGCTGATATTATTTTTCGGGTTTTCTTGTCACGGATCTATTGTCTCTGAGCCGAGGGTCTCCCCGAAATAGCCTTTCTACCCCCTCTGGGTAGGGGTAAGGTCTGCGTACACTCTACCCTCCCCAGACCTCATTGGTAAGATTTTACTGGGTTGTTGTTGTTGTTGTTGATTAGTTGGTTGGATTGTTATACATATTATTGTTCGTTTTGTAGTAAATATTGGATTTGGGTTGTTATACTAGGTGTTTTGTTGGTTGTTAGGTGTTTGGCTGGCTATTTTATTTGGCAGGTGGTGTAATTAAAAATACAGCAGAATTCTGCTAAAATATTTCCAGATTTGCGGCTGAATCAGTCGCAAATTTCACAAGAAATTACCCAGATTTGCGACTGATTCGATCGCAAATTGAGAATTTCTGAAATTTTTTAGTTAATTAATACTCAATATGTACGACTTTATGGTCGGAATATTTAATTAAAAAATAATTGTATTATTTAATTTTCCGATGGAATCAGTCGGAACATTTAATTTGTATTTTTATTTTATTTTGATTAGCGTCCGAATCAATCGCAAATTTACCGATCGATTCGGTCGCAAATGATATATTCAAACGTGTTTCAGTTTGCGACCGAATCCGTCAGAAATTTTTGATTGATTTGGTCGCAAATAGTTTGCGACCACATGTTTTCCGACCGATCTTTTTCGGTTGGAAAACACAATTTTCGACCGAGTTCCAACTTATTTGACGGTCGAAAACTGGCTTTTTTATAGTAGTGGCGCGCTTTTGGGGCGCGAAATGCGTAGCCCGAACGACAAATCCGTGTAGGCTTAGACCCAAACGGATAATACGTGTTATGGGCTTGGGTTGTGACAATAATTTGTGTGCCCCATGCTCCAAGAAGATTGAATGATACACCTAGTTGAATGCTGAGTTATTTATATAAAAAAATATGGATCAATTTTACTTAGTACTTCTTTTTTTCCGCTTTTAGTGGTGCACCTATATTTTAAAAATTACAAGCTTGTACATAATTCCTTCTGCTGCATAGCTTTTTTCTTAAAAAGAAAAAAATGAAATAAAAGAAGGGTAGGAATAGGAAAGTAAAAGAGGGTGAATCGACTATGAAAGGCTGACAGATAAATTATCTTCAGGCCTTCCACGATGAAATATATGAGAAGAAAAGAACAACAAAGAAAAGTCATAATAACGAATCCAAATGATTAGAGAATATGCCTAGAAGATCATTTTATTTCAAATTTGTGTAGTATATTGTTAGGTTTCAGCATCTCTTTACATGCCATTTTATTCTTCTATTAGCCATCGCTATATTTGTCTATTTCTTTATTCCCACGACAATACTGACCTTGTTAATTTAAATTTTAATATATTACAAGAGGTAGATTTGTAATTAACAAAAACAGAAGTCAACTCTCTTAAAGGTAGGCATAAAACCCCGGGTAGGGAAAAATCTTTGGTAGGGAGCGCTTCCCCACGAATGAGGCCCTACGCGGCGCGAATTCGGATATAGTCGGGCTCCAATGCGGGTACCGGACACCGGGTGGAAAACCAAAAAAAAAAAAAAAAACATAAAACCATTTTGATATTTTCTTTTCCTAATTCTCCATATATAATGTGAGTTGATAATCATAATATCATAAAATTTATCTATGGGAAAATTAATAGACCTTTTCTTTTTTTATCATTCTACATAGATTTTAATAGGTGCAATAAGAAAAACAATTTTTAAGGTAATCCCAGACATGAAAGTTAAAATCAAGTTTTCTCCTGAATATCGAAGTTGCTAGTAAGAATTTTTTAAAATGAGATTTATCTCTTTTTATTTATCAAAGAATTATTATGATATATTTTGAAGCTTGGCTGTGCCGCCGTGGCGTGAATATTATACTTGCGGTGATAGAGCATAGCAAAGTAACATCACAATAGTCTTTTGGAATTTGAATACAAGCACCACAATTATGACTTATTACCACATTCTATTATTGGAATAAGTTGCCTATATAGATCCGAAAAAAAATTGAAAATAAAATTCAAAGAAAAAGATTTTTTCGTAAGAGAAATACTCCATCCGTCTCATTTTATGTGACACTATTTGATTCTGACATTAGCCAAATACTACATAATACCAAAATTATGCTTTAAATGAGTGGCGGGAGAATTTTACGTATCATTTCGTTTTCTTTCTTCGTATTAGTTATATAAGAACACATTTGAGTTTCAATAAATCATGTCATTAAGAATAAAATAAAAATAATAAGACAAAACAATTTTCTTTTCAAAAAATTAAAAGATATATTTTTATTTGAATGAAGTGAAAAAAAATATCTCACATAATATGGGACAGAAAGAGTATTCTTGATCATACAGAACACATGAAAAGGAAAGAAAAAAGAAAAAGTGAAGGTAAAAAGCAAGTAAAGGAGATCCAACAATGGGCGGCCAAAATTCAGAAAGTTTTTAAAAGGTGCAGGGATGGGGTGAGGTTGCTGAGGCCTGAGGGCAAATTCTTGACGTAACAAATTAATGTGTGGTTAGCTGGTTATGTAAAGTACTTAATACTTTCACTATCTCAATTTCTGCGGTATATTTTTCTGTTTAGTTTGTCTAAATATATATATATTAATAATTTAATTTTAGTCGTTTCATTTATTCTTAATAAAATATTTTATCGTCACCATAAATTTTTTTGACTTGTCTTAGGCCATAAATTTGAAAAGTATAAATTTTCTCTAGGTGGTTTTGTGAAAAACGGCTCTGTTACGCCGTAGTTTGGTTTGCTGGTGAGGACAAGCAAAGTATGGTAATCTTTTTCTCATTGCCATATATTCTATTCAACTCTTAAGATCCGTTTGGCAATAGTTTTGTCAAAATATATTTGGGCTCTTTCTAGAAAATATATGTTTCGCCATAAATTTTATTTATATTTTGGCAAATTCTCAAAACCTAAAACCCAAAATTCAAATCCCAAAATATCATTGTTATATTTTTTAAAATTAATTGTCCTAAATTTTTGTTTTTTATAAAAGAGCTCACCATTTATTATTTTGTAACAATGTTGCTTTGTCTTCTCGTTCATTTGATAGTGTATTATGTAGTTCATTATAAAAATGATAATTTTGTACCACATTTATTTATGTTTTGGACTATGGTTTGTGATAATATATAGAATGTTATTGATAAAGGTATTGTTGGGTATTTGTGATAGTTTTTAGAACTTGTGGTTATAAGTCATGTTTCATGTTTTTTTCAAAAAAATAAAAGGTGAAATATTTTTTTAAGAACTTATGTCCAAACACATTTTCATCTTCAAATCAAACATCACTCAAATCTGTTTTTTAAAAATAAACTTAGAAATCTATGGCTAAACGCTAGCTAAGTATATTGTTTCTAAGTGTACCAAAGTCACTTATATTTTTTGATTTTTTCTATTACCCTTTATGAGAGCTGGCCAAACCAATTATATAGTTGGATCAGAATTGCAAAAAAATTTATTTCTTAAAATTATCAAAGGACGGGCTGAATTAACTAACACATTAAATTATTTGATCTATTTTTTAACACTCCATAGTCTAACTCTAACTCTTTTATCTGTCGTATTAATCATATGTAGCATACAACTGCAAGATATGAAAAAGAAATCACACCAATATCAATTTGCTAAAATTAAAGGGTAGGCTACGGCCTAAGGTAGAATCCTATAAGTTGTAGTAGCATAATTTAAGAATTTAGGGGCCCCTAATTAGCAACCTATCAGTTCTTGAAAAGTTAATCAAGGCTTAATAATCATATTTAAGAATAATATATTAACATCTCATAATAAATACTACTCCCTTCGGTCCAAAATAAGTGACTTTTTGGTCTTTTTTTTGTGGTCCAAAATAAGTGATTTTTCCAGATTTCGAGAATTAATTAATTATTTTTTTCCTACATTGCGCTCAGAGTAAATAGTATTGGAGTATGTATTAGGAGTGTTTATGTGGGATAGTAAAGGTTAATATGATCAATTTCATTGCTAATTAATGTTAAAAGATGAATTTCTTAATCTGTGTTAAAACAATCAAAAAATCACTTATTTTGGACCGATAGAAGTATATATTAGTTCTCCTGACTATTCGTTTCTTTTTTCCTTCTATTTTTCCTTTTTCATTGTCCATGTTGAAAATAGAAGCTGTGATTTTGAAAACACCATTACTTCACAACGTCTAAATTCTGAGTTCGCTATTACATGAGAAATATTGAGAAACCTAAGAAGCTTGTGAGCCACTCATAACAAGAAGGTTTTCTATTACAAGTTGCAAACGGCAAGCAAGCAAATCAACTACTCCCTCCCTCCGTCTGTTTTATATTATGTGTTATGTTTCTCTTTTACACGTCGCTTAAGAAATATTAATTAGGAAATTGATTAGACTATTCTAGCCTTATTTATATCTTAAGTTATTATCTTTCCTCATTGAATATTTATTCTATTTATGTGTTATCTGCATCTTTAAGAACAATTATTACCAAGGGTAAAAAAGGACAAAAACAATCAATTTTGTCTTGAACTACTAAAAAGACAAATAATTTGAGATATCTATTTTTAGTAACCACGACTATTAATATGAGACGGATGAAATAGCAACCTTAGCTTAACACTCTTTTAGTCTACTAGTTGCAAAGTAAAGCATTTTTTCCCACTTGGGTTGCCGGGGGTGGGGGTGGGGTGAGGATGGGGTAGGGTGGGTTGGAATAAGCTATAGGACATCATCAAGAAAAGTACAACCATTAAAAAAAGGAAAAGAAAAAAAAAGTTGCAAGAAAGGGAATGCTTCAAACTTCAAAGTGTAGGTTTTTGTGGATCTGTCTGTTCTATCCTTTTTTATTTTTGTTTGTTTACTATTTATATACATTTCAAAGTCATCATTTTTCAAATGATTTGGCTAAAATCTGAATCAAAGAGTTAGTTTCATAAGATGAATGATTTGGTGAAAATTGTTACAATTATCAAGAAAGATATCATAAAATAAACTAGTCATGTTTAGGTATTGTTAATCTCACTTCCAGCAACCAATTTTTATTTTTTTTAATGCTTATTATGTTGCTCTATCTCTTTATTCTTTTTCTTTTTCTTTCACGCTGATTTTCATATGCGGTTTTATAAAATGAAAAGGTTCAAATTTATTCATGCACTATCTGAAATTGTTCAATTTTGTCCTCCTTACATGTTTAGTCTATTCACATTCTCGTCATTTGCCCTAACAATTGCTAGAGCTCTAGCGTGAAATGGATGGACTCCATGTGTCCAAATTCTTCGAGAAAAAAAAATCAACTTTATCTCTCAACTTTTGATTATATATAAAATTATCTTCAAATTGAAGTTTTATTAGGACTTAAGAGCAAAAAATGAGACTTTTTCCTAATGGTAAGATTAATATTAGATCAAAACTTTAAAAAAAATTGCTCGATATTGAATAGTACGGACAAAATTTAACCCTTTTGCCTTTTAGATGTAAAGATTACCTAAACCAAAGATCTTAATCTACTAATTATTGACTAAGAGGGTCCAATTCATTAATATAGTAGTACTCCATAAGCAAAGCAATAATGACATTGACATATTAATGGTTGGTCCGTGGTTGACTAGGACTATATATAGCTAATCAATCCTCTCGAACTAATTTTGAGAAAACTATTACTTAGTACTTCCTAACTAAAAAAAAGTTCGCTACTGCTTTTTAACAGCTTGTTTGGATGGTCGTTACCTATTGTAATATGTCGTATTGTATTTTTTCGTATTGTTACTTTAAATATAATGTTTGTTTTGGTTGTTATTTAAATTTTATTGTATCGTATCGTTAAATCCGTCGTTATATAACTGTGAAATGTGCCACACGACCGATTTGGTGTGGTTATGTCGTTATCTTGTCTTTTTCTCTCATCTCACCCTTCACTATTATTAAATAATTTTATTTTATCATTTACCCTACCTTTTTATATAATAAATTTAACCCGTATCATAATTCTTCTTTATAATATTGCAAATTTATTCTTCATATTGTTGGTGCATGATATCATGAAATAACGGCAAACAATACAATTTATCCAAATATTGTATTCATCAAACGATACAGTATAATACAATACAATACAATACATTACATTATGAAACGATGTGTAACAATCATCCAAACAAGTTGTAAACTGCAAGCTAGTAAAAATTAGATTTTAACCGCCCCAAATATAATAGTAGCTGATTAAATTTTTCGTGTGTGTATATGCGTATTATTCTATTATATAGAAGAGAGAAGAGGAGGTTGACCATGAGCATAATGGTAATTTCAAATAAATTAGTGCATTGTTTGCTTGTGTACTAGGCTCAAAAGTTTAGTTGTAGGTTCTTAATAACAGGAAAAAAATATATATATTATATCATGGTCATAAGCTATTAAATTCTTTAGGGGGACCCCACTTTTCATTCAACATTCACTATCTTCATTAAATGCATTACTTGATTGTTATTATTATTTTTTCAATGAGTACTTTCAACTAGAAAAATTATCTTTTTGATAATTTTATAATTCAAATGTTCACCTGATTAAAAATACTAAGGTCACATACATTTATATATGACAATTCTTTTATCTCCTTAAGAAATATAATTTTATTTATTTTATTTATTAACTATTCCAGGTAAAGAAGATCTCATTAAAAAAGAATTAGTGCTAATGTATGTTGATTTACATTCAATGTTATCGTATCATTATCAATTGATATCATTTTATACAAAGTTCTCATTAAATTGCAATTTCAATTGGAATACTTTATAAAATTCGTTAAAAAATATTTAAGAATAAATTATAGTTTCAAGTCCCCTATTTTATTATAGAATATTAAAATTTTGTTCAAATTGTATAATAAGTATCCCCTCTCTAAAATATAAGTTGAGAATATCTAAAGTAAAATTAAGACAATTAATTTGTGGAATTTTTTCTTTTAAAAATAATTATATATTAGGAAGTATGAGAAGTATCGTCATACAGAATTATACTTCTCCCTCTCTGATCGAAGTTAGTTGTGTACATACTCTATTCAATAAGAATTCAACATATATAAATTTTAAAATACATAAATATACAATTAATTATTTTTAAAAAATTAATTGAGTCTCGACAAACAATAATTTTAAGACCACAATGTTAGCCCCGTATACGGGCCTTTCCTACTCTAGTATATATATACTTTTCGGCTAGCAAATGCAATTAGTTTCAAGCAACCAACCAATTTCGTATTTTTGCCCTAAAAATTACAACAACCTTAACTAGGCCATGAACGTTACTAAAGTCATCATAAAAGGAAAAAGAGAAAAAAAAAAAATAGGAGGAATATGATGAAAATTTAATTTTTTGGAAACTCTTTTTGTCACGCCCTGAACCTGGGCCTGGATGTAACACGGCACTCGGTGTATGACTACATGTGACCGAGCGAACCAACTGGCTGGCTGAATCAACATGTGATATCATAACATACTGAATGCGGAAGATAAACTAACACATGTTGATATACTGAAAGTCAGGATGATATAAACCAAAATGCGGAAATATTAATACAATTCTGAAACATATTTATAGCCAACATGGCTTAATATGAAAAGCCTGCGACTCTGTCTAACTGTTACTCTAGTCTATGAAGCCTCTAGTGAAGTATTGAAAACACTGACTGTCTAAAAATACTGAAGACTGTAAGCTAATGATAATTCCCCGAAAGAACTGGGCATCACCAAATAGCTGGTACGAGAATCCTAGCACTCTGAATCGTCAACCTGTAAATCATTACCTGCATCGTGAGATGCAGGCCCCGGACAAAAGGGACGTCAGTATATTTGAATTGCACTGATATGTAAAGCAACTGAAAGAAAGAATTATAAATGCTGAAACTAAGCTGATAATTGAAATGATAACTGATAAAATGAAATGATAACTGATAACTGATAACTGATAACTGATAATTGAACTGATAGCTGATAACTGAAAAATGAACTGAAAAAGGGAAGTAAGGATAAACATGTTTATCTGAATAAGCTACAGCCTTGGGACCAATATATATATGCACAAGCTACGGCCACAGGCCCAAGTATACGTATACATAACTACGACCTCAGGCCCAAAATACATAAGCATAAACTACGGCCTCAGGCCCAAACATGCATAAAGCATAAACTACGGCCTCAGGCCCAAGTATGCATAAAGCATATAAACTACGGCCTCAGGGCCAAATACAGGTATTCAACATTCAGGAACTAAGAATCATACTGAAATACATGATACTGAAATATATGATGCTGAAATACTGAACCATACTGAGTTACATGATACTTGAATACTGAATAGAGCTAGACTAAGACATGTATTCATGAACTGATTATGAAAATTGAAACTCCAACTATTTATGACATGCTGAGTAAGTTGTACTGAGACTCAGGGATATCAAACCCAAGTCTATATTGAATACGAACTGAGCTCACAACGTTCAGAATGAAAGTCAAGAACGAGTTATGAAGCTAGAGAATAGAAGTTCTACAACTATTCAAGCAACTAGACTAAACTATATTTCTGAGGCAATTAGTAACATCGTAAAAGAAACGTATTGTAGGGAGAATCAATAACATTCTCAAACATAGAGAGTTAGCCTCACATACCTTAACTTCCTGCTCTTGAGCGTAATACAACGTTTGCCAAGCCTTTCAACTTTAATCTATATCAATACAAGTCAAAGGGATTTCATATTAGCAATAATACTCATATTTTGGTCCCTTAGGCATTTTATCAAACACTTGGTGGCATAAAGCTTCATAGCCCTTATTAATGGTGTTTCTACACCCAATAACCCATCCTCTTACTCCTAGATAAATTCTAATGTCTCAAATGGCTATAATCAATACCATTCTTTATCACTCATAAGGTAAACAACACTCTTAACCAATAATCAACAATCAACAACCTAAACCTATAATCATTCATGCTTTTCTATCAAACCCATCAGAACATAACTCATGAACTAGAGCATATAATCATTAATCCAATGTTAGAATCGATTAGAGGGTGAAGACATTACCTCTTTGAAGTTCAATCCCCTTGAATTTGAGTTCTAAGGTTCCTTCTCTCAACAATGATGTCCCAATTGAATATCTAATGATATGGAGGGTTTACCCATGTTAGTAAGATGTTGGAGAATTGAAATAAAATTAGAATCACTATTAGAACTTACCTTGGATGATGGAGGGACCTAGGAGTTAGGTTTTTGAGAGTTTTCCTTCCTAGCGCAAGTTTTTATGTTATGGGGCTGTGGGGGGACGAAATAGGGGGAAAAACGACTTCCCAGGTCGGCCACCGCGTCCCAGAAGGCCTGACCGCGGTCCCGACCGCGGAAAACTTTTGGAGCACTGCCTCACCACCGCGGTCGCGGTGGAACGCGGCCGAACGCGGCGGTTGCGCAGTGTTCTGTAAAATGGGCATAAATTTTTGCACAGAGCTCCGTTGGGATCCACAATATATCGTTGGAAAGATATTTCAAAGGAATACAACTTTCATGCTTTGAGTTTTTCCAAATTCTTTACAAATTTTCACTAAAACTTTCTGGAAGACGGACCTTCTGCAAACTTAGTCAATTTTGTCGAATCTTATGCACCTCACTTTCCATCTTGATTTTGAAACAACTATTTTCACCCATACTCATCCCGATAGGACTTCATATGTCTAAAATATAACCTTACTACTCATTTAACATATTCATATCTAAGCCAAATTTATGGGATGTTACACTTTTTGAGATTGAATTTTTTTCTCTCTGTTGGTTCTTTCTAAATCAAGATTTAGTGGAAGAAGACTTGATTCAGTACTATATGCTATTAAAAAATAAAATATATCAGTATCCAAAATTTTAGATACACCCTAAATTAACATTCTAGCAGTGAGTAAAATCCAAATTAAGATCTATCTTTTTTTTATCAAAAAAAAGTTAAAAAATATCAAATGAAGCTGGATTGAACCTCAAACTAAATTGTGAAAAAACAAATCAAAACTTTTCAAAATTTTCTTAATTCTCCCTGTTATGATGATATCAGCTGTTACCTTTTGATGTAAAGCTCTAATTAATTGCACTGATTAATCTTAGGTCTTACTCTATTTCCCATTACGCAAAGAGGTTCTCTTCCTAAGTTACTACTGTGCACATCGTCAATTATTGTAAAAAAGAAAATTATAAAGCAAATAAATTGAATATATCACAACCCCGTTGCTTCATTCTGCGGCGGTTTTCAAGATAGCACCCGTTTCAGTATATCATCTCGCTCGATTTCAGAAAGAAAAAAAAAAAGACGCTGTTTTTGATTATCCAGTTCTATATCA
>ML270479.1:0-14062 GCA_005239495.1 Nicotiana undulata | reverse complement strand
TCAAAAATCGTCCAAGATGATGAAATATGGAGGAAATGAGCCTAAGTCCCGTATTAATTAGGAATCTGCCTTCAGCTATTTACGCACCTGCGGTCCCGCACCCGCGACCATAAGGTCGCACCTGCGATGAAGGCCAAGGAGGCCGGGTGCCGCACCTGCGAAGGGAGGATCGCACCTGCGAAGGCGCGCCTGCGGACAAACCTCGCACCTGCGAGGTCGCGTCTGCGGTGGAGGGTCCGCACCTGCAGAATGGGGCTGGGGGCTTCTGGGCCGCACCTGCGATAGTGCAACCGCAGGAGCGGAATCGCACCTGCGACCTGGGCGACCGCACCTGCGGTCACACCAGACCTGGTGCACCTGCAGCTGATGCTACTGGTGTTTTGCCCCGATCGGGGTACGGGAGGCCCCTGGGCTCACCCGAGCCCCCGTGCAATTATACCAACAAGTTGCTAATCATTTTACGAACTCACTCGATCCTTCGCAACACCCTAAACACTGCTAAAACTCTGAATCACCCTCCAAAACCCCTAGAATCAAACTTAGGAATTCTTAAGTTTTAGGATTTGGTTTCAATGCGCCGAACCGACCTACGCTATCCGGAATCCCACCAAACTTTACAGGCAACGCATAATAATCATACTTGACCTGTTCCGGGTTCCGGGACCATAATACGGGCCCGGTACACAGTTTTCTCATTAAATTTCATTTTCAAAATCCTGAATATTTTTCAGAAAACAATTTCCTTTAAAAATTCATTTCTCGGTCCTGGGACCTCGGAATTGGATTCCGGGCATACGCCCGGGTCCCATATTTTCCTACGGACCCTCTGGGACCATCCAATCATGGGTCCGGGTCCGTTGACCAAAAATATTGACCAAGTCAACTTTAAGTCAATTAATTATAGAAATTCCAGTTTTTCTTCAAGTTTTCACATTAAAGCTTCCCGACTACACGCTCGGGTTGCGCGCGCATATCGAGGTGAGCTTAACGGAGGCTTTCGGGGCCTCAGAATGCAGATCTAGCTAAGTTAGCACATGATGACCATTTGGATCATCACAATCTCCACCTCTTAAACAAACGTTCGTCCTCAAACGGATATAGAAGTGCACCTTTAATTCCGCCGTGGCGTACGACCCGCTTCCAGGAGAGTGTGAGAAATCACACTCCGCTCGCGGAATGTAAAACACAATAATCTTAACATTTCCTTTCCATAATCATCTTCTTCCAAATTATCAGGTTTCATAAACCTCAAGGAAAACATACTACCCATAACAGGAATGCATAACATAAAATTCATTACAAGGAAAAATATAAGGCATGTTGTGGGCCTAACTACCCGGACGTAACAATAATAGCCGCTATGTACGGACTCTCGTCACTTTGTACGTACGTAGCCCCCAAAATAGTTACACATAGCATACATATCACCTATGGGGACAGTTCCCTCTTACAAGGTTAGAAAGGAGACTCACCTCGTGTCGAATCTACCTCTCGGACCAAGAATGCGCTCGAAACTCTGAACTCTACACCTGAGGAAATGTTATAGAATTATATCAATTCATGCTCAAAGTAGGGAAATTATCCTATTCATTCAATACATTCAACATTCTTGAGGAAATTCCCAAAATTTAACCCCGGGCCCGCACGCTCGAATTTTGAAAATTCTCGAAGGAGTCACTCACCCATAGCCTAAGGATCGTTAATATATGATTTCTACTTGAATTCATAGAAATTAATGGGGAAATTCATCAAATTCTTCAAGAACCCTAAGTTACTACCCAAATCTTGATTTTTTAATGATTTAGTAGATAATTCAATTAGTAATTCATGTATTGAACTAGTACTAAAGTGGAATTAACTTACCTTATCAGTAGCTAGGTCGTGGAACCTCTTTGCCCAAGCTCCCAAGTCTTTAATGGAGGTGAAGAATGAAAGAAATGGGTAAAATCCCGAGTTTTAAATGAAAACACACTGCCTGGCCTATAGGTATTCGGCACCTGCGGCTTGAGGACCGCACCTGCGGCTTGAGGACCGCACCTGCGGTCTTGCGCCTGCGAGCTGGGGCTCGCACCTGCTGAGGGATAACCGCACCTGCGGTTCCGCTCTTGCGAACCTTTGTCCGCACCTGCGAGAAAGTAGGGCCTCACCTGGGGCCGCACCTGCGATGCTTTGGACCGCAGGAACGGTCCCGCACCTACGACTGGGCAACCACACCTGAGGTCACACAAAATCAGGTGCACCAGTAGTTGCATCAACTGGTTTTTAGCCTCGATTGGTGCCCGAGAGGCACCTGGGCCCGCCCGAGCCCCCGTCCAAATATACCAACAACTCCCAAATTATAATACGGACTCGCTTAAGCCTTCGGAACACTCAAAACAACGCTAAAACTCAAAATCACACCCCAAAACCCCTAGAATCATAACTTAAGAACTTCAAGTTCTTGATTTCCATAACCATGCGCCGGATCGACCTATACTACTCGGAATGATACCACATTTTTTCAGGCAAGTCATAAATGACATAACGGAACTATTACTAGTCTCGGAATTCCGTTCGGACCTCGATAACATAAAATCATGTTCCAAACCAAATTTCAAACTTAAGGAAATTCTTATTTCTACATTGGGTGCCGAAATGCTCCCGGGTCGTCGAAAACCCGTTCCGAACATACGCCCAAGTTTGAAATCATCATACGAAGCTAATGGAACTGTCGAAACTAAATTCCAAGGTCGCTTGCTCAAAATGTTGACCAAAGTCAAACTTGCCCAAAACGGCCAACCTTAAGGAACCAAGGGTTCCTATAGCACTCTAAACACTTCCAAATCCCGAACCACCTGTCCCCGCAAGTCATAAATCACACGAAGCCGCCATGGAAAGTCTCATTTGGGGAAACGGGGTCCCAATACGCAAAACAACCGATCAGGTCGTTACAACTCGTTACACTAAGACACGCAGAAACACGTATGGGTTCAGGAAAAGGATCCCCTGAATATTGAGTAGCTGTTGTTAAAACGGGGTTCAGATCATTGTGCAATGTCTTAATCAAACGCTTAGTGTCATGATCAAATCCGATGATCGTAAGCTATGTCCTCCATCACAATCTCGAATGAAACTATCCATGGAATCGTGTGCCGTGTGAAACATATATCATCGTCGTTCTTAACCGAGACTCAGGTTAAGCTCTGTCTCANCTTTTTAATGAATAGATCCGATCGCAACTTCGAATATGGAATTCAAAGGGATCAAATAGGAAAGGATACTCTGAATCATAGAACTCTAATGAAATATACGATCAACCAATATTTATCGAATTGTTAGGAGTAAAGCATCCCGAGGTTGGCGCATCTCGTTGAGCGTGGAGAAGCATTGGGAACCCTAATTTTTTATTCGGATGCATATAGATACAAATGGTCCAATGGGAGCAAGAATTTCCAAGAACATTTGGAACAGTCCGTTTCGGAGCAGAAGAGCCGTTTTCAAGTAGTGTTTGATCAATTACGTATTAATCAATATTCGATTGATTGGNGATCCCTCTTACTAACTGGAATCAAAGAATTAGTAGATCTGTTCCACCCAAAATGGGAATGGGCTAGGGTTATGAACTTATAATCTGATGATCGAGTCGATTCTATGATTATAAGTTCATTCCATACCGGACCAGGCCGAAATAGGGTTATATATATTCTCATTATGAGAAGGGGTCATTCGGGTCGTTGTTTGAACAATGAGTTACATTTACATACCATTAGTGCCAATATTGGCATGTTGGGAACAATGAAAGAAATAACTGTTTAGTCTTTCTACTGTAGGTATTATTTTTTTCTTTCAAAAAATAATAAAGAAAGAATCATGGTAACCATTCGAGCTGACGAAATTAGTAATATTATCCGTGAACGTATTGAACAATATAATAGAGAAGTAAAGATTGTAAATACCGGTACCGTACTTCAAGTAGGCGACGGCATTGCTCGTATTCACGGTCTTGATGAAGTAATGGCGGGTGAATTAGTCGAATTTGAAGAGGGTACAATAGGCATTGCTCTGAATTTGGAATCAAATAATGTTGGTGTTGTATTAATGGGCGATGGTTTGTTGATACAAGAAGGAAGTTTTGTAAAAGCAATTGGAAGAATTGCTCAGATACTCGTGAGTGAGGCTTATTTGGGTCATGTTATAAATACCCTGGCTAAACCTATTGATGGTAGAGGTGAAATTTCAGCTTTTGAATCTTTATCAACCGGCATCTACTTCAGAGATCCTATGGAAATATTTNATGATCAAAGAGTTCTTTATCAACCGCCATCTACTTCAGAGATCCCTACGGAAATCTTTTTCAAATACAAAAATTCAGTATCTTCCCCCGAATTAGTGAATTAGACAAGATTCCTTTGTCCAAAATAAAAAGTGGTGGGTCAATTTTCAGAAATTTCATCATAAATGTGAAATACTTATATAAAGATGATTTAGAAATTAGAATTCATTGTTTGAAATTTTTTTGGAGCCCGGGCACGAGGTCTAAATATTAAGTATGAATCATAGTTCAAATATTTCTTAATCTATTTCGTGTTCCAAATATTAATATAATAGAGACATTTCCTCTAGACCTTTTATTAATTCTGCATTAGAATCCATGTTCATAGGATCTAGACACATCCTGTCGCGCCCTCCTTTTTCCTCACGGAATCGGGTTTCGACATTTCTGAGACAACTCTCTTCCTTTTGGGATGGAATATGAGACGTGAAGAGTCTCCACCTAATGGATTATGGTGTGTTAGGACACCTAGAGCAAATAACTCATAAAACTAGTTTGCATTGCAAGAGATCGGGTAAGTGCTCGAAATTACCTTGAGGGGAAGGTGTTAGGAACCCCTCGAGGCCAACAACGGTGGGTCCCGGTCGAACTTAATTAAGCGAATTAGTCTTTACAGGAAAATAAAGCAATTTAGACAACTATTATTTTAAAACAGGAATTAAAGGGGTCCTAAGTTTCTTAGTCTATATGTAACGACCCGGTCCGTCGTTACGTAAAACCTGCAATATAATTATTGTTATTGACTTGTTATAGATTGGTTATACTGTATTTGATGTATTAGAGTTGATAGGCTTGAAATCGAATGGTTGTAGTGAGAGTTCAGTCAATTAGCCTTTAAAAAAATAGCCTTACAATGGGAAAAGTCAAGTGAGAGTTGACTTATTGGTAAATGACCTCGGAATGAGAATTTTATGGCTCGGGTAGCTTCGTTAGGTGATTTGGGACTTAGGAGTATGTTCAGAATAATTTTGTGATGTCTGGTGTAGTATTAGGCTTGAATTGACGAAAGTTAGTTTTTGGCAATTTCTGATCGGCAGTGGAAAATAGGCTATCGGGATCGGAATGGAATTTCGACAGTTGGAACAGGTTCGTAATTTCATTTTGTATGTGTCTGCAAAATTTCAAGTCAATCGGAGTTGATTTGGATAGTTTCGACATCATTGGTGGATTTTAGAAATATCAAAGTTCTTAGGCTTGAATCCGATGTAAATTTGGTGTTTGATGTTAGTTTTGGTGTTTCGAGAGTGAAACTAAGTTTGAATGATGTTATGGGATATTTTGGTAAGTTTGGGTTGGGTCCCAAGGGGCTCGGGACTGATTTCGGGTGATTAATTGACTCATTTGGACTTGAATTCATAGTTGGTTTTCTGGTTTTTGTACGGCAGAGATTCCTTCTCTGCGATCGTGGGAGGAAAGCTGCGATCGCGTAGTGCATTGGTTGAGGGAGAAAAATTTACTCAATGGGATCGCAAGAGAGCGTCCGCGATCGCAGAGGTCGATCTGGTAAAGCAGTGTGATCGCGTGCTCTAGATCGCGATCGCGTAGGGGGGCCAGTCAGGCGCGTGGGGTGAGGTCAACTGGTCATCGCGACCGCGTGGGGGTATGATGCGATCGCGTGGGTGTGGAAGGCTAAGCTTCGCGATCACGTGGTGTATTCCGCGATCGTGTAGAGTAAAGGAGAGGCAGTGGGTTTTGTGCTCCGCGTTCGCGACAGGAAGTCCGCGATCGCGGTGAAGAAATCACTGGGCATTAAATAAATAAACCCTTCACGACTTAAACCTTATTTTTCACCATTGTTGTACGGAAAAGAGCTTTTTGGACGATTTTTGAAGAGGTAAATCAGTGTTCTTCATAGAGGTAAGTGTTTTGATCATTAAAACTCGATTATGGACGATTATAGAACATAAAACCAGTGTAAATTGATGGAAAATCAGTAGAAAAATTGGGTTTTGGGGCTTGAGATTATGAGACCTTTAGGGGTCGATTTGAGGGGTCAAACGAACTCCGATTTTGGTGTTCTTTATATGTACGGACTCGTGAGAGGACGAAGAACACTTTTGTATAATAATTTCTGAGTTTCAGGGTGCGGGCCCGGGGGTCGGGTTTTGATCGAATTTAGATTTTTGAGCTAAATTCGATATCTTTCAATTGGAATTCGTTCCTTAAGCACATATTGATGATAAAAATCTGAACTTGGTAGATTTGGAGCCTTCGGAGGTTGATTCGCAAGGCAAGCGTGTCATGGAATAATTCCGGGCTAGTTTTGAGGTAAGTAATGTCTTTAAATCCTATCCTAAGGGTATGAAACCCCGGACTATGCACCCTTTCACGGCTTTTGAAATGCAAAGGTTGAAAATTGGAGATATATTCCCTATTTAGGCGACTATTGAGTTGCGAAACCGATTTCTAAGCTTATGCTTAATTAGTATTTACATATTATGATATGTTTTGGGCTGTAAGCCATGTTTGGGGCCTAGTGCCGACTTGTTTACCCCTTGGGGTTGTGTTTACTATATTTTCCTCACTGGTATGTTATGGTTTTTCACTCAGTATTTTATGTGAAATTGTTTTGACACTCAGAGTATTTTGATACTACTTCTTGAAAATGAAACACTCTTTTTGGGTCGAGAACTCGGTATATTTATGACCTGAAGGACAAATTGAGAGTGTCTGACTGAGTGAGGCTGCTGGCCTACATTGTGAGGATGATATGATATGAGTGAGGCTGCGGGCCTATATTGTGTGTGATTTGTGAGACCCCATGTGTTGTTTTCTCTTCTCTTACGTAATATACGTAATGTGGCGTGGTTATATTAGGTATATATTATTGGGTATAGCACATTGGGAGAATAAGACTGAAAATGTGTGGTAATATCAAGGAACTAAACTAAAGCTTTAGCTCAAAGGAATCCCTTAAACAAAGGTTCATGGTTAAAGAAATGGCTCGGGTAGCATCCCGCGCGTTCGGAAGGTTTAAGTTAACTTGCACCTGTGGGATAAGACTAAGAGTGTCTAATATGCTAAGAATGATGTGTTATGAAGTATTATAATATCACACTGGTCACATGTTAAGTTTTGGAGTCAAGCAAGTTGCGAAATAAAGGTCGGCAAAAGTTATCGTAAATTTCTCTAATAAACTTTCTAAACTTTGGGTCAAATATATCAGATCATTTCTCTCAATATATAAAGTGTTATGGGACCCACAATATACCTAATCAAATGTCTAGTAGTCTAGTTCGCAACCAAAAAAATCTTACATCAAACCGACATCGGAGTAAAGAGTTATGACTATTTTACCGCAGACTGTCCGGGCTGAAACCGGGTCGCGAACTAGGTCGGGTCAAACAAGTGGTATAAGTCGGCAAATTCGACTTTTAAGACCCAAAAACATTTCATTTTAGTCCCAAAACAGTGAGAAATCTGAAGAGAAGGTCCCATGGTGTTCTTGAGTGATTAAGGTGCGTTTTTAACGATTTCTATTGTTAAAGTTTGCCCCCGTGCCTAGAAACGCAATCTCTACGCTTTGCAATCGTTTCCCCCTTCTATTAGCTGTGTTTGGAGCTATTTTTGGAAAATAGGAATTTGTTGTTCTTGCTGGTTCTTCAGGCTTTATAATTGGTTTGCCAAGGTAATAATCTTGGGACTCTTTTATGATCGTTTTTACAAAGTTCTACGGTCGTTTCTTCATGTTAGGGTCATATGGCAAATCTGCCAATTTAAACTCAATTATGAACTGCTTATAGGTGCGTATAAGCTGCATATATATAGTGTTTATGAATCTTAGGACGTAAGGAACAACTTGCGTGAAGGAACTACAGGCATTTGGACGTTCGTTGGAGAGGTATGTTAAGGCTAAGCTCCATCCTTCCTTTTAGCACGAATTCTGGGAAATTCCTAAGGCGCTAAATGTGATATTTTACTATTATGTTGCTAGAAAGACCTTCTGTGAAAGGTATTGGGATCGTAGCTGAAGTATTTTCATGATGTTGTTAGGTTGATATTCCACTCGTTCGGTTAAATAAGGTATTCAACATCTATATATGTCATTTTATCGGCTTTCTTATATATATGTCCATATATATGAATTCTTATTCGTCTTTGGGTTGTGTGACTTAAAAATAAAGGCATTTAGTATTTGCGATCAGTCCTTCTTCCTTGTTAAAGAGTATTTTTAAATCTCTAAAGTGATACATCGATTTCCAAAAATCTCAAATATAATTTTTGTGTTTAAACTACTAAAACACTTGATTTGTGAAATACTTTCTTTTACTAATTATCAAGAAATCAGGTATAAGGACTAAGTGAAGCACCTTAAGCTTTTTATGAACATCTTCAGAGTTAAGTTATCTTTCTAAAAGTCGAGTTAAGTTTTCAAGCTTATTCAAAAAACATATGAGGTTCCACAAGACATTTGTATGCAATACGAAGGTGATTATGAGATTATGAGAATAAGAGTACCAATGAGCCAAGATTGGCTAAGTGCTTGTCATGGCCTATTATGTGAATTCAAAGTTCATATCATACATGGCATATTATGCATGGACTTCGAGCTATAATCGGAGGTAAGGGGCCTATTTTCCCGAAAGACTATATATATGGTACAGATAGCCACAGGTTGGCAATATGATACCGGTTAGCTACCGGGAGAGACCGCCATTGCTAGCATTTGGTTGGGTATGTCATGCATTTGCATCAATATATATGTATTCACGACATACGATTACACGAGCATACCATGCATATTTGATTACTATGAGGTCGAATGTCATCCATGGAGGCTATCAGAGTTTCAGTGTCAGGTGGTATCTCTATTACCCTTTTTACATCAGCTATGTATGATTCTACTTTCTGCCTTACATACCAGTACATTTTTATTCGTACTGATGTCCCGTTGCCTAGGGACACTACATTTTTGTTTCGTGCTNGTAAGCTCCACCTCTTCCTGGTGCTTTCATAGGATGATTACTTTTGTTGTACAGTTTGGGTATAGTCGGGGCCTTGTCCTGACAGTGCTTATGACACTCTTAGAGGCTATTGTGGACATAGTATTCTGGGTTTCTTTTTGCAGCTTTTAGTCTACAGCCCATAGGCTTGGCATGTATATATATGTGTGTAGGCATGTATGTCTTCAGTCACGGCCTTGTCGGCCAGCTAGTACTTTATTATTGGCTTGTCTACTTTTGTTTATATGGCTTATTGTTATTCAGGTCATGACCTTAACGGTACAGTCTTAGCATTTCAGATGTTGTGCTGCCCGATCTATTGGGCCCCCAGTTTAGTTAGCTAGTATGTTTAGTGGCTAACTCGATCGAATACAGTATCAAGTGCCAGTTGTGCCTCCCCTAGTTTGGGGGTGTGACAAACTTGGTATCAGAGCAGGACGTATCCCAGGGAGTCCACAAGCCGTGTCTAGTAGAGTCTTGCTTATGGGTGTGTTTTGCACCACACTTATAATCAGGAGGCTATGAGGCATTTAGGAATGGTTACATTTATTTCAATTAATAGATCGTGCTATAGAGCGAAGTTATAAGAACATATGAAATCTAAATCGTACTTTGTGTTTCTTATCTAACAAGCTACCTACGCTCAGGAGATGACACATCGAGAGATAGGTATGGATCCGGGGGAAGGTACCAGTCGTTCCCCACCGGGTCAGAGGGATAGATTTCCCTTAGAGGCACATACGGAGTCTCTAGTACCCCTAGTTTCAGCTTCCCCGGCACTTGTTGGAGCCTAGGGATATGCAGTACCCCAAGCCTCACCAGTTCCATTGGTACCTGAGGCAGCTAGAGACACAGGACCTCCAGCACCTGTTGTTCCCCCATCAGAGACTAGGGAGCAGGGGATGAGGGAGGCAGTTCAGTTGCTAATTAAGATGATTTCTATTCATGAGCGACAGTTAGATTCCGGAGCATATGCTCAGAGAGATCGGACAGGAATTTCGACGGTACGAGAGTTTCTTCACTTGGCCCCTCCATTAGTTACAGGTTCCAGTTCCACTGAGGATCCCCAGGACTTTATAGACCATATGTATAGAGTATTGAAGGTGATGCATGCCTCTGTCACCGAGGCTGTGGAGTTGGCTTCTTTTCGACTACGTGATGTAGATGTCCTATGGTAAGAGGCATGGGAGAGATCTAGAGTACCTAATGCTCCACCAGGAGAATGGGAGGACTTCTCTGAGGCATTTTTAGCCCATTATTTGCCACGGGAGGTTCGGGAGGCCCGTCTTGACCATTTTCTTAGCCTGAAGCAGGGAGATATGAGTGTGAGGGATTATAACCATAAGTTTAATTCTTTGGCGAGGTATGCACCAGATATCGTACGTACCATGAGGGCTAGAGTTCATCATTATGTGGATGGTTTGGGGGATCATCTGATTAGAGACTATAGGGTAGCATCCCTATCGGATGATGTAGATATTTCCCGCATACAGGCTTTCGCTCAGACTACAAAGGACATTTCTCGTCGGATTTGTGATACTCGCAGAGATAGGGAGCAGAGTAAGAGGGCTCGTACTATGGGGTATTATAGGGAGCCACGGGGTGATTTTAGGCCCCCACTCCATCGATATCCACCTCGGTCAGCAGGTAGTTTCCCACCACAGATGCAGGGCTAGCGGTTTGATCGTTATATTCAGTCAGCACCGGGGTAGAGCTCAGGCCAGCCTGAGGGACGTCGACACGAGCGTTCCGCACAGATGAGACAACCTACTCCTCCATGTACTCAGTGCGGTAAGATGCACACCGGGTAGTGTAGACAGGGTTCGAGTGGATGTTATCATTGTGGGCAGACAGGACATTTTATTAGCCAGTGCCCGGGGTTAGGCAGAGGTGCACCAGCTCAGCCTTCAGGATCCACAGCAGCCTCTTCGCCCTCAGTCCGTGCTCCCCGACCAGGTCCACAGTCTACTCAGGGCCGTGGTAGGGGGAGAGGTGGAGGAGACACCTCAGGTTCTAGTGGTGGCCAGAACCGCTTTTATGCACTCACAGGCCGACAGGATTCAGAGGCATCCCCAGATGTTGTCACAGGTATATTGACAATACATTCTCATGCCATTTATGCCTTGATAGATCCCGACTCTTCATTTTCATATATTACTCCATTTATTGCTGGTAAGATTGACATGAGATCTTAGTTGTTGCCACAGTCAGTTGAGGTGTCTACGTCAATTGGCGACTCTATTGTAGCTAGTCATGTCTATCGAGGTTGTACAGTGTTAATTAATGACCGTCCAACTTCTGTTGATTTTGTGGAATTGGTTATGCTAGACTTCGATGTCATTATGGGTATGGATTGGTTGGCATCTTGTTATGCTAATATTGATTGTCATGCAAAGTTGGTCCGATTTGATTTTCCTGGTGAGCCTGTCCTTGAATGGAAAGGTAATGCAGCCACGCCCAAGGGTAAGTTTATATCATACCTTAGGGCTCGGAAGTTTATTGCTAAAGGTTGTATATACCATCTGGTTCATGTCACGGATATAGATAAGGAGCCAGCGACTCCTCAGTCGGTTCCTATTGTGAATGAATTCCCGACGGTATTCCCTGACGAGCTTCCAGGAATTCCCCCCGAAAGGGAAATAGATTTCGCTATAGATTTGCTTCCTGATACGCAGCCTATATCCATTCCTCCCTACAGGATGGCTCCTACAGAGCTAAGGGAATTGAAGGAACAGCTAAAGGACTTGCTCGATGAAGGCTTCATTAGGCCAAGTACATCCCCATGGGGTGCTCCAGTGCTCTTTGTTCGAAAGAAAGATGGCTCCTTGCGGATGTGTATTGACTACAAGCAACTAAATAAAGTCACTATCAAGAATAAGTATCCTCGTCCACGGATTGATGACTTGTTCGACCAGTTACAAGGTGCCAAATGCTTTCCGAAGATCGACTTGTGATCCGGTTATCATCAGCTACGAGTGAGGGATATTGATATCCCAAAAACAGCATTTAGGACGAGGTATGTCCATTTTGAATTCCTTGTCATGTCTTTCGGGCTTACAAATGACCCAGCAGCCTTTATGGATCTTATGAACCGAGTATTCAAACCATTCTTGGATGAATTTGTGATTGTGTTTATTGACGACATCCTGATATATTCACGATCGGAAGCCCAGCATGCGGACCACTTGCAAGTTGTATTGCAGACTCTCTAGGACTACAAGTTATATGCTAAATTCTCTAAATGTGAATTTTGGCTAACTTCTGTAGCTTTTCTTGGTCATGTTATTACCGGTGATGGTATCAAGGTTGATGGCCAAAAGATTGAAGCTGTGATGACTTGGCCGAGGCCCTTGAATCCGACAGAGGTTCTTAGCTTTTTATGCTTGGAAGGGTATTACCGAAGGTTTGTGGAGGGAGTTTCCTCTATCTCTGCACCATTGACGAAACTAACACATAAGGGAGCTAAGTTTCAGTGGACTGAGGCATGTGAACAAAGTTTTCAGGAGCTAAAGAAAAGGCTTACTACGGCACATGTATTGTCTCTTCCGGATGGCACCGAGGGTTTTGTTGTATATTGTGATGCTTCGAAATTGGCCTAGGTTGTGTTCTTATGCAGCATGGTAAGGTTATCGCGTACGCCTCCAAACAGTTGCGGAAACATGAACAGAACTATCCTACGCACGATCTTGATTTAGCCGCAGTTGTCTTTGCCCTAAAGATTTGGCGGCATTATCTATATGGGGTTCATATTGATGTTTTCACCGACCACCAGAGCCTTCAGTATTTATTTAAATAGAGGGAGTTGAACCTACGACAAAGAAAATGGCTAGAACTACTAAAGGACTATGATGTTGATATTTTATATCATCCCGGAAAAGCTAATATTGTTGCTGATGCCCTTAGCCGGAAGTCCATGGGCAGTCTAAACCATGTTGAAGCTGATAAGGTCAAGATGACCAGATATCTATGTGAGCAAGCTAGTTTGCAGGTGCGTTTGGTAGACGCAGAGGGTGGACGCATTCTCGTTCAGAATACGACAAAATCTTCTTTTGTTACTGAAGTGAAAGAACGACAACACGAGGATCCTGAGCTTATAAAACTGAGGGAAAGTATTCCACAGCAGTGACAACCTTTATTTGAGCTAACTAGAGATGGAGCCCTTAGATACTAGGGCCGCTTATGTGTACCGACAGTCAGAGAGCTCTGCGCCAAGATTCTTTCGGAGGCCCAATATTTTAGATATGCAGTTCACCCCGAAGCGACAAAGATGTATCGGGACCTTCGACAAATCTACTGGTGGAATGGAATGAAAAAAGATATCACAGAGATGGTAGCCCAATGTCCCAAGTGCCAGCAAGTTAAAGACGAACATCAGAGGCCTGGAGGCCTAACTCAGTATATTGAGCTTCCATTGTGGAAATGGTACATGATAAATATGGACTTCATCGCTGGTTTGCCTCGCACTCCACCGAGGTATGATTCTATTTGGGTAATTATTGATAGGCTTACAAAATCTTCTCATTTCCTGCCGGTCAGGACGACATATTCAGCCGGGGATTATGCCAAGCTTTACATTCGAGAGATTGTTCGCCTTCACGGAGTGCCATTATCTATTATCTCTTATCGAGAGGCTCAATTTACAGCACATTTTTGGAAATCTTTTCAGAAGGGTCTAGGCACGCAGGTAAATCTTAGCACCGCTTTTCATCCGCAAACTGATGGACAGGCATAGCGTACTATTCATACAGTTGAGGATATGTTACGTGCATGCGTGCTAGATTTTAAAGGAAGTTGGGATGATCATCTA
>ML270478.1:5508-17842 GCA_005239495.1 Nicotiana undulata | reverse complement strand
AAGGGAGCGGGTCGTACGCCACGGCGGATTTTAAATGAAATTGTGAAATATAAGGGAGCGGGTTGTACGCCACGACGGATTCAAAATGTAATTGTGAAATATGAGGGAGCGGGTTGTACTCCACGGCGGATTCAAAGAATTTGTGGTTTTTGTTTCATTCGGTGGTCTTACTCTTGAAAGTGCTTTATTGTTTAAGTTCAGTAGCTGTTTGGATTTCTCTGCTTTTAGTATATGTACTTGCTGCTTATTTCCCTGACATGCCTACTGTATTTCATCATATTTTATCACATGTTACTACTGCTGGACCCTAGTGAGTATCGAGTCGACCTCTCGTCACTACTTCTTCGAGTTTAGGCGGGATACTCACTGGGTACATATTTATTTAATATGTACTCATGCTGCACTTTCTTTTCTTTTCTGTACTTGACTGTACAGGTCCGGAGGCTGGCACGTCTGACTATCAGGCCGGCGCTAGATATTGATACCGTGGTCATACTTCTCGGTGAGCTGCTTTCTCGGCGACTTCCTAGCAGCACCCTGGAGCTCTTTTGTTACATTTCTCCGCTCATTTCATTCAGACGGAGACTATGTATATATTGTAGTCATTGTATATTCAGTAGTTGCCCATGACACTCGTGACACTAGTTCCTGGCACACATGCGTAGTGTATATTTATATTTTGGGGTTTTGGGACGTATATCTATGTGTGCATGTTATTCCAGCTTGTATCTTCCAGGATTTCATTTCTGCTCGAGGCTAGTATCATGTTTGTCGTTATAAATTGGGAATCTTTGACTGTTTAACTAGATGGGAAAGGTATCATTTGGGGTAATTATTGTTGGCTTGCCTAACCCCGTCGTTGGGCGCCATCACGACTCGGATTGGGATTATGGGTCGTGACAACCTTATTGTAATCTTTCAATAAAGGAATTAACAAGGCAGTATTTCAAAATTTGGACTCATACATTAAATTTTGGTTTTTCGGTTTAACCGAAAACGAAAAACCAAAATCGTAAATCGCATCGAAAAACAAAAATTTAATAATTTAAAAATCGCACATCGACCGAATAACGATTAAACCGAAATCGAAAAACCAAAATTCATGATTCGACCGGTATTTTCGGTTCGGCCGGTATTATGCCCACCCCTACTACACACACCTCAACAAAATGGTGTGGTGGAAAGGAAATATAGAATGCTCCTAGAAGCCTCCAGGGCCTTATTTTTTAAGTCCAAAGTACCAATAAGATTTTTGAGATACTGTGTCCTCACAGCCACATACATCATTAACAAACTTCCCTCTAGGTTACTACAAAACGAATAACCTTATGGGTTGTTATTTGGCAAGTCACCTAGCTATTAACACTTGAGGACTTTTGGCTGCCTCTGTTTTCCTACTGCTCCAATTTCTCAAAGAGACAAACTGAAACCTAGTGCTATCTCATGTGTATTTCTTGGTTATCATTTTTCAAAGAACGGTTATAAGTTATATAACCTTCAGTCAAAGCAGTGTTTTGTCTCTAGATATGTCATTTGTCATGAACAACTCTTCCATTTCTCTTCAGATTTTTCCCTTCCGGTTGTGTCAAAGTCCCCATTGTCAACCACTTCATCTTGTGTTCTAACCTATTGGTCTAAACATGTTCTACCTCTTGCTACTACCACCCATTTTACTCCTCTTTCAACATTTTTCCCTTTTGATGCTCATTCTTTCCTTTCTGGTGCTCCATCTTTCCCAATGCTACTGACAACCACCCTTAACCTTCTGAAAACCACCCTTCACATTCTGATGCTTCACCTTCTCCTCATCTTACTGATGCTTTCTTTGACTCTCCCTTCTACTTCTTCTCTTGCCACTATCAGTCCTGCCACCTCTGTTGCACCACTTATAAAATCTGATAGAACACACACTCGTCCCTGTTATCTAAGGATTACATCTATAAACTGCCTAGTTCTCTTTCATGTTCTGTTGTCCAACCTGTAGAGTTTGAGACATATACTTATTCTCAGACAACCCCTATTCTAGCTTGGCAAGATGCTATGAGAAAAGAGTTTAAAGCTCTAGAAGCTAATAACACTTGGGATATTGTTGAATTACCCCTAGGTAAGAAGCCTATTGGTTGAAAATGGGTCTATAAAATTAAATACAAAACTAATGGGGAAGTAGAAAGATACAAGGCTAGGCTTGTTATTAGAGGAGACACACGGGTTGAGCGGGTGAATTTCAATGAGACATTTTCTCATGTAGTGAAGATGTCTACTGTCAAATGTTTGATTGTTGTTGCTATTAAGAAGAATTGGTCTTTATGTCAACTTAATTTTAACAATGCATTTCTTCATGGTGAGTTGGATGAGGAGGTCTATATGAAATTACCTACTGGCCTTTCTGTTTCATCTCTCTCTTTTTTTGTCTCTTTGGCGTGCAAGTTGAAAAAGTCTCTTTATGGACTTAGACAAGTCTCGAGGCAATCGTATGCCAAATTGTCTCAAGCACTTTATTTTAAAGGTTTTCATCATTCACTCAATGATTACTCTCTCTTTTTCAAAGGGTCTCCTGGTCATCTAGTCATCCTGGTTGTTTATGTTGATGATATCATCCTCACTGGTGATGATTTGCATGAGATTTTAGCTTTAAAACAATTTCTAGATTGTGAATTTAAGATCAAAGACTTGGGTTTTTTCATTATATTTTAGGTGTTGAGGTAACTGTATTACGTGATGGTGTTGTATTGAATCAGAAGAAGTTCACTTTTGATGTCATGACCCAAAATCTTATGAAAGGTCGTGATGGTGCCGGACACCTCTGTCAGGCAAGCCAACACTAAAAGTTAATTAAATTTCTATTTTAGTATTTTGAAATCATTACTTTTCATTACATTATATAATAATCAATAAACTTTAGTGAGTAAATAACCATGTCTTAACAAATTCAATTAACAAATAAATCCCAAAGTCATCCCAAAACCCGGTGTCACAAGTGCATGAGCAATTTCTAGGAAACAAAAGTAATACAATAACTGTCCGGAATACAAATTGGCGTACGGCCCGATCCAACATAACAGTAAATTATGCATTGCCGAAGGGTCGAACGGCGCGAACCATAGATGCATATATTAACCTGTCGAGGCGAACGGCCCGCTCCCATGAGAGTGTTGTACATAAATCCTTCCGAGGCGAACGGCCTGATCCCATAAGAGTGTGGTAGGAGGACTTACCCCGCTCGCGAATCATACATGCGACGCGGTTACACATAGATTTCTTGAATTATTAAAGTATTTTTCCATTTCTTTTCAAAACATGAACTTTCAGTGAAAACTTTCAAGATTCCCATTTTTATAACAATTTTCGATTCCTTTCAAAAATATTTAATAAGTATGCTCAATCCAGCTTCTTCTCAAAATAAACAATAAACACAAATCAAATATAACAACAACAAAGCATGATGTAACCCAAAAACTACCCGGACATATGCATACCTAGTGTCGCGCCCCCTTTTTCCTCGCACATGTTAGGTACCGAGAGATCGGGTTTACGACATTATGGACAACTCCTTAAAGGAAGAGGGTTTAAGGAAGAGTTGCCACCTAACGATTTTTATGGTGCGTTAGGGCACCTAGAGTTGATAACTCATAAACTAGTTTGCATTACCAGAGATTGGGTAAGGGCTTGAAATTATCCCAAGGGGAAGGTGTTAGGCACCCCTCAAGATCCACAATTGTGGGTCTCAGCCAAGAAATTTTGTGAATTTGGACGATGAACAAGTAGCAAGCAAGGTTCATATAAGAGGGATTTCAAACAGGTGTGAAAATCTTTAAAGGTTTTGGGAAAACATTAGAATAAACATTTGAAAAGAAACTGTCCTAGGTTTAAAGTAATACGAATCACATCAATGAAATACCCGGTATGTCACATCCTCAATGAGGGGCTACACGTGGTATTAGCGCACCGGTCATCATATCCGCATTCTACCCTTCCTATCTCGTAAAGGTTATTTAAAGCGCGTGGGTTGGTCACGAATGCTTATTGTGTGCTATTACCCGTCCCACTCTATAAGTCCTGGAAGGTGTTTAGGACTACTATTCCTACAAGGTGAGTACTAGGATGACCCCTTAAATTTTAAAGGATAAACTCTAAGCGACATATAATAACAGTTAGGACTACATATAGAGGAAGCATACAAAAGAAAATATGGGCTCATAAATCCCTCCACAGGTTGTACACGTAAATAGCACGACTCAAGCACATAAACGAGTCTCGAGTTTCAGAACTTAAGACAGGATTTCAAGTGTGAATACAGCATTAAGACAGCAGGATTAATGTGTTGCAGAAGACGTATATGACCAGTTTTAGACAATTGTAGTCAGCGAGCGATGTGCAAAGAGTTTCTGATTTATATTGGGGTCCTAGAGTTTGCCTAGGCGTCTGAAATGTTCTAGATACTGTTTTAATAGACATACAGAATGCACTTCCTTAGGTTTAGCTCTAGTGAACAGGTGATTATGTGAGTATGATGGATGCAAGTCCTATAGGCATGGTATCTAAAATGCACGCATAATGTAGGTAGACCCAAACATGTTTTACTGAATACACAAACATTTGTAGTAATCAGAAATCATTATTTTAACGATATTTTACTTATTAACCAAAACATACAGAAACGTGATTCAAGTTGCTGATCCTATTCACGTGAATTCTAAATGTTCTTAGCGGTATGCTTAGTACAGTGCTTGAATATAGGCATGCTGAGAGTAAATTCCTAAGATAACAGGATATCTAATGCAAATATTGATAATTGATTATTATTACAAACCTAAAACAGGATTTCTATATGCAACAGTTATGTATATACAGAGGCAGTGTCATTGTGGCAACCATTTCTTATAGTTATTTAACTAAAACAGGATTTCTAAGCGGGACAGTAATTATAACAGCCTATTACTCGCAGTTAACATGATTTGTTAAGCGATCATGAATGTGATGAGATGCTGAAGTAAAGAAACCTAAAATATGATTTACTAATGCATGGCAAATATGTCCTAAACAGGATTTCTATTGCGCACATATGTGAAGTAAATCCTAAATATGTTTTCTACCCGAATTTATACTAAACATGCATAATCCCACCCTTTTCACTATCCAGCCCCGAGTATTCATTTACATTTATTTGTTACAGACCATTATTACATAAATTACACAAATGAATAAGAAAATTAAGAAGTTACACTATAGGGAGCCTGACAGTAGGCCCAAGTACCAGATTCAACATGCAATATTCCAAGACCTTTTGTAACCCCAGGTGTGTCATAGTCTCTAAGGACCTCAGAAGATCCTGGACAGTGCCTCACACCCAGGTACCCTAGCCAAGGATGAGTAAGTGCAGTATAGAGTGCCAGCCGTGTGTGTCAAAGTTCAATGGGTACTCAAGGTCCCCAAGGAAATACTCACACGAAAGGGGCTGAACCTAAATTCTAAGAGTAGTGGGAAGTGCTCATAGTTTAAAAGAGTGTTGAGTTTGAAAGAGTAGTTTTAAACATCAGTTCTTTTGAAAATAACTTCAGAGAATAATGATGAGTTTTGTAAAACAATTTGCAAAAGGGAGAGGCAATGCAACCACAATCTAGCAAGTAGAGAGTTCAGGAAAGGAGCAAACACAAACAGGGATAGGGAGTTGGGGACAAATAATTAGCAGTAGAATAAGGTTACACATTCACATAGTTACCACATAGTTGTTTACAAAGCAACATAGATTCACAGAGTCACATATTAGGCATGGAATCAGAACCATGTAGCATTCAGGTATCATGTGGAGGGGGGCGGGTTTATAACATAGGAAGCTAAGTATGTAACAATGGTCATGTTGAGATGAGAAACATCAACCCATAAAGGAGTAAGTATACTAGTTGCATAAGTCTCACACAGAGTCACACAGGAGGAAACAGGAGACATATTAGGCTAAGAGGAAGAGCAGGGACATACTAATTACACAAGACTCAAGCAATATAGAGAATCACATGGGGAAAGCAGAATAGCAAAAAGGAAAGGACATTATAGAGTCATGCTAATTACATGGTAGGAAGTAGAACCACAAGATAAAGCACAAAAGGAACATCAAGTAGATAAACAAGAACTGAAGCATATTGTGTGGAGATACTATAAAACTAACTTAGAGACATACCAATCGAGTGATAGAGAATAGCAAAATGCAGAGAGATAGAGCAGCAATAGCAGTATGCATAATAATAGAGCAGCCATAGGACAGTAGTGTGCAGAAGCAAAAGAGAACAAAGATTACTCAGTCTTGGCTTCCAGCCGACTGAGTAGTCAACAGTTGATGCAAAGTGCAAGAGAAGACACGTATGGAGACAAAGAAAGTTCAGAGCAATTGTGCTTAGTGTGTTTTTGGTATGATAACAGTGTTCTCAAGATATTAGTGTGTTCGTGTCAGTCAAAAGTGTGTGTCCAGAGTGTCTGTGTAAATAGAGAAGAAAGGGTATATATAGTTTGAAAAATGAGTAGTCACATAGACAAAGAGTGCATAATTATGGAAATACAACCAATTAGTATCAATTAAATTACTGGACTCCTTCAATTAAGGAGTCAAGCTCAAACGGTGTAGCCAGGGCAAAATAAGGAAAGGAAATCAACTTATAAGACTGATTTTGTTTAATTAGGGACAAAGAAATCATATGGCACATAATAAGAGCCAAATACATAGTATATAATTAAGGAAAGTTGAACTAACATTATATTTATAAAGTAAACTAGGGTATTAGCTTTGAAAATCAACTGAAAGAATCTCGAAAGTAATTACAATTACAGGGAATCTGATATAGTTAAGAAAAGTATCATATAAGTGAGGAAAGCATTCAAAAATTGGTACATAATTACAAAGGAAATACACAAGATCATCTATTCAAAGAAAGCATCACAGGCCTGGGGATTCTTACACAAAAGGATCAATATAAATCAACAAGTAGACAGCTAGTAGGGTAGAGGTCAGAGTTTTCAAACATTTAAATAGCAGTCACTGATTGACACGAACATATACTCATAGAAATCAACAGGAAGAATTCATAACAATGGATCAAGTGAAAGTCATAAAGAACACACGAGTACACATAGTCAAACAATAAAGGTCAACCTAGAACACTAGGGTTTCAGCAATAACAGTTCAAACAACAAGAAATCATGAGATAATCGCTTAAACATAGCATAGATGACTGAAATCAAAAAGGGAATACTGTTTTGAGAACAGGGTATAGGAACCCTAGTTTTCAAAATTGTTAAAAACAAAATTTTCAGGAGAAAAACATAGAGAAGCTTCATGATATTGTAAATATAGAACAGATCTTAAATTAAAAATCCAAGATATAGAAGATTAGGGTTTTGTGGAACTCAGAAAGAGGGAAAACCTCGTAGATGGCACCGATTTAGGCCGGAGAAACTGTAACACTTACTCAAACGGTCGGGGAAAGGTCAGAAAGTGGCAAGAGGCCCAAAGGAGGTGAGGGAACCGCTCCAGGTTCGTCTGAAGAACTCAAGATATCACTGAGTAGGTGAGAGACATGTACATGGCCAGGAGATGATAGACAGAGACAGAGAGATAGAGAGAGGAACCGTCTCGAAGGAAAATGAGACGGAGGGGGTTTTTAGGTTAGAGTTAATTAAGGTAACTAAAATTCGGATTATTGATCTCATATGATCGACGGTTCAGGTCAAACCTAGGTTGGGCTGGGTAAATAAAATGGTTTGGGTTGGGTCGTTTGTAGGTCAGGTGGGTTGGGTAATTGGTTTAAAATGTGGCTACAATTTAAATAAAATGAGGCTAGGTGTTAAATACCCAATAAATAGATAATTAATTAATTAAAAATATCTAATAATTATGAAAAGATGAAATTAAGTTTAAATTACAATAATTAACTAGTATTAAGTGTAAGAGAACATAAATTTCGAATTTTAAAAGGTATAAAATGTCTAATTAGGCCATAATTGCAAAGATGGTTGTAGTTGCAATTAAATAAGACCCAATTGGTCAATTTATAAAATAATTAGATTTTAATAGATAGAAAAAATGATTATAAATAACCTACTGAGCTAGGAAATATTTTAAAATTATTTAGAGCATAATTTGTCAATTATTTTAAATATGAGATATTAAATAAACAGGAAAATAATTTAAATAAAAATATGGTAAAATAGGAAAAATACTCATTATTGCAAAGAGTAATTTTGAGAGCTTATATGCAAGTTTGAAAATAATTTGAGGAAAAATTGGGTATCAACAGTTGCCCCTCTTTACCCGGGAAGGATGAAAGAGTTGTCGGGAAAAGATATGATGGCCAATTTTGACCGAATAGAACTGCGTGAGAGAATTAGGCCATACCCCGGCTTTTGCACTGCCTACATATCCCTGGTTTTACAGGAATCAGGCCGTATGTAGTTCCGGAATCATCGGCGAAATATACCGGTGATGTTTCACAAGAACGGACGCAAGGTGCGAGGTAGGGTAAAAGTAGGAAGGTCTTACGGGGTTGTATCAGAGAACTGGAGCGGTCTGCTCCTGCCTAGTTGGTTGTTCCGGACAGGTTACCTGCAAATAGAGAACAGGCGTATATTGTGTATAATATAAACATGATGCAAGTTCCCGTTGGACTATGAATGCTGTCTTCGGACATTTTTGGATGATGTCCTTAGACCATGATGTCCTGGGCCATGAATCGCTTGGTGCCGGATTCGCAGGCTATGAAATGATGTTCTCGGGCCATGTGGATGGTGCCTCTGAACCATGATGCCTTTGAATAATGGTGTGCATATTGAAATAAAGAGATTCTCAGGCCATGAAATGATGTTCTCGGGCCATGGAGATGGTGCCTCTGAACGATGACGCCTTTGGAAAGGTTGGCGATATTTCAGCCCATGAAATGCAGTAATATGATGCTGGCAAGACAGAGCTTAGTCTTGCAATTTGTGAAAAGAAACAGGGGCAGAGCTTAGCCCGAAAGAAAGCGTAAATAAATAACATAACGAAAGGTGATTGCTTTGAAAAGGTAGATAGGAGCTTTGCGTAATGAAGTAAAATGCGGAGAGAGGTAGCGTAGAACCTCGGAAGGCAGAACGGTAGCCTTATGCAATGAAGGAAATAAATGCAGGGGAGGTAGCGCTTAACCTTGGAAGGAAGAATGATAGCCTTGTGCAATGCAAAAATAAAGTGCAGGAGAGGTAGCGTAGAACCTCGGAAGGCAGAATGGTAGCCTTATGCAGTGCGAGAAATGCAGGGGAGGTAGCGTAGAACCTCTTATACAAAGGTGCGAATGAAGGGAGGTAGAGCTTAATAGTAGACTTATGCAATGCGATGTGAGAAAATGCAGGGAGGCAATGCTTAGTCTCGGAAGGCAGAACAGTAGCCTTATGCAAAGATGCGTATGCAGGGGAGGTAGAGCTTAACCTCGGAAGGCAGAATGGTAGCCTTATGCAAAGATGCGAATGCAGTGGAGGTAGATCTTAACCTCGGAAGGCAGAACAGTAGCCTTATGCAATGTGAGAAAATAAAATAACAGTAAGAGTTCTTAGCTGATGATAAATTTTGGCGATATGATTGTTTTGAATGAAGCGTTGTTTGCGATAATAGTAAGCGTCGGCATGTGCGATGTGTTCGAGAGCGTATCCTTGAGAAGTATGCGTCTTGTGGGGATAATAAGATGTTTTGGGCTTTCGCCGTATTTGTGCATGCATCCAAAGAAAAGTCGTGAGTTCTGTAAAGGGAAGGGTTAGTTCGTATCCCCGCTGGCTCGGCTCGGCCTATCTGCTTGATAATGATAACTTTGTTGTACCATGGGGTAGCGTTGCTAAACAAGATTTTTTGGGAAGTAAATATGCATGGTTTTATAAAATATAACATACAATTTATAACAAATTTCTTTGGATGAACCGACGACCACGACGCGGTTCAAGACATTGCAGCCTCTCTTGCTACGGAATTTTGAGGGTCCTCCTTAAAATTCTGCCCTAGTTTGATAGGTGAATGCGTCTGGTTGCTGCTTGTGCAGCGACCGGCTGAACTTGCTTCGGAATTTTGAGGTCCCTCCTCAAAATTCTGCCCCAGTTTCCATTCGTGGGGAAAATGAAATTTTATTAAAATGTGACCGAACCCATAGGGCTGCCTACGTATCCCCTCTTAAACGGGAATCAGGTCAGGCATAGTTCAATTTACAACATTGAGAAAAGCATAAAGAGTTACACATAGTAGCGCTTGACTGCATCTGAGTTGATTGGTATAGGCCAAACTTCTCCATCCATTTCTGCAAGTATGAGTGTTCCTCCTGTCAGCACTCGGTGAACCATGTACGGTCCTTGCCAGTTGGGAGAGAATTTCCCTTTGGCTTCGTCTTGATGAGGGAAGATTTTCTTTAACACCAATTGCCCCGGTGTGAATCGTCTTTGCCTAACTTTCTTGTTAAAGGCTCTGGTCATTTTGTTCTGATATAGCTGGCCATGACAAACCTCGTTCATTCTTTTTCCGTCTATGAGGGCCAACTGCTCAAAGCAGCTTCTTACCCATTCTACGTCGCTGAGCTTAGCTTCTTGTATGATTCTCATAGATGGAATCTCAACCTCGGCGGGAATAACAACCTCGGTGTCGTATACCAACATATAAGGAGTTGACCCAGTTGATGTGCGAACCGCGGTGCGGTATTCTAGTAAGTCGAATGACAGCTTCTCATGCCACTGTTTGTGCTTCTCTATCATCTTTCTCGGTATCTTCTTGATGTTCTTGTTGGCAGCCTCAACGGCTCCATTCATTTGAGGTCTGTATGTTGTAGAATTCTTGTGTTTGATCTTGAAGGTTTCACACATTGCTTTCATCAAATCACTATTTAGGTTGGAACCATTGTCGGTGATGATCGACTCTGGAACTCCGAACCGACAAACAATGCGGTTGCGGACAAAGTCGGCCACGACCTTCTTAGTAACTGCTTTGTAGGATGCTTCTTCGACCCATTTGGTGAAATAGTCAATGGCAACCAGAATGAACCTGTGTCCATTGGAGGCTGCAGGCTCGATTGGTCCAATAACATCCATGCCCCAAGCGGCGAACGGCCAGGGTGAACTTGTTGCATTAAGCTCATTGGGAGGTACCTTTATCATATCCCCATGTATCTGACATCAGTGGCATTTGTGGACATACTGGATGCAATTTGTTTCCATGGTCATCCAAAAATAACCAGCCCGAAGTATCTTCTTTGCTAGAACAAACTCGTTTATATGAGGACCGCATATACCAACATGTATTTCCTCCAACAACTTCGTTGCTTCCTTTGCTTCGACACATCTTAGCAAACCCAAATCGGGAGTCCTCCTGTACAGGATTCCTTCGCTATGAAAGAAATTTTTTTGATAACCTTCGAAGAGTGCGCTTTTGAGTAGCGTTTGCAAGCTCTGGTTACTCTCCCTCTTCCAAGTACTCCTTAATATCATGAAACCAAGGTTTTCCGTATGCTTCCTCTTAAACATGGGCGTAGTAAGCCGGCTGATTGTGGATCCCCACTGGGATGGGATCAATGAAGTTCTTGTCTGGATGTTGGATCATAGATGACAAGGTAGCCAATGCATCGGCGAACTCATTCTGGATTCTGGGAACGTGCCGGAATTCAATCTTTGTGAACCTCTTTCTCAATTCCTGCACACGATGTAGGTATGGCAGTATTTTGGAATTCTTGGTCGCCCATTCTCCTTAGACTTGGTGTATCAATAAGTCTGAATAACCAATCACTAATAATTCGTGAACATTCATGTCGATGGCCAAGTTGAGCCCTAGGATGCAGGCCTCATATTCAGCCATGTTGTTGGTGCAGGGGAACCTGAGTTTGGCAGATACCAGGTAGTGCTGACCGGTTTCTGAAATTAAGACTGCTCTAATACCCACGCCTTTGAAGTTTGCATCCCCATCAAAGAACATACTCCATCCATCGTAGGATTCTTCAATGTCCTCTCCTACGAATGACATTTCTTCATCGGGGAAATACGTTTTCAATGGTTCGTATTCTCCGTCCACAGGATTTTTAGCAAGATGATCGGCTAATGCTTGTCCCTTGACTGCCTTCTGAGTTACGTAAATGATGTCGAACTCACTTAACGGGATCTGCCATTTAGCTAGCTTGCCAGTGGGCATGGGCTTCTGAAAGATGTACTTTAGCGGATCCATCCTCGATATGAGGTACGTTGTGTAGGCACAGAAATAATGCCTCAGCTTCTGTGTGACCCAAGTCAAAGCACAACAGGTGCGTTCTAATAGAGAATATCGGGTCTCATACGGAGTAAACTTCTTGCTGAGGTA
>ML270477.1:14851-72555 GCA_005239495.1 Nicotiana undulata | reverse complement strand
AACTTGGTTCTAAGGTTTACGGGTCAGGTTGGATTTCGAAATTTCCACTGTGTTGTGCTACTGGACCTATATGGGATAGGGTGACGTGGGATCACCCTCAGGTGTGTGCATGGTAGGTTTCACGGCAATTTTGATGATTTTTGGAACAACTCTAGGCACGTTCGAGGACGAACGTATGTTTAAGTGGGGGAGCATGTAACGACCTGGTCGGTCGTTCTGTGAGATTAGCCCTATTTCCCCTATTTGAGCCTTGTCATGTGTTAATCAACCTAATTATGATGTGTTGGGTCGGTTGGTGATCGGCGCCCACCTATACCACTAGATAGTAGCAAGGCAGGGGTCAATGCAGCTTTTACCTGAACAGGTCGGGATCGAATCCACAGGGAGTTACTAATGTGGGAGTTGAGTTCCTAAGTGATCTATTAGTGTGTTATGCTTTTAATTGCACTTCTCATAAATTTGGTGTGATACTTAAACTACGATTTTGTCTAATAGAAATTGTGAATAACTAACTAATATCTTTTTGGAAGTTTTCTCAATAGATAAAAGGACTAGGGTTATGTCTACCTCCTAGGTGGATACTTAAGGGGATCTAAAACCTAAGGCACAGACATTATGTTGGGGATTTTGATATATCCAATGCACGAAATTACTCACTTTATACCTCTCGGTAGCTCGAGTGGCTTTGCCCTAATTTTCTTTCTCGAGGCCAATTTGGTGTCAAAATTGTGCAAGCAATATAGGCTCAAATAGGGTATTACTATTTCTAGGTTTAACCCGTTAATAGGAACTATCAATCTCTTGATTACATCTCAATTCCTTGTTGGACTGATTTTCCTAGACTCAAGTTCTCTTTCTCAAAAAGAACCCAAGTCAAATAGGCACCAATTAATGTTTGCAACCACTAATTTAACATGGAAAATACAAATCAATCCAAATATCAACTACCCATAAACATCTAAGCCTTAAATCAAAGGACCCATCAAATACCCACACTAGGGTTGAGCCACAGCCCTAGCAAATGGGTCTAGTTGCTCATGATAATAGAAGAAAACAAAGAAATAGATGAAGAATAACCCATAGAATTTAATTACAAACTAATATTTGAAGATTCAATGATAACACTTCTAAAATTACTCAAAATGGCTTAACAAAGTCGTGACCTCCTGTTAAAGTTGGAGTACCAAAGCTGGCCTAAAAATGGGAAAAAAAAAATTTTATACTAGGCCGAATTTTCTAGACAAAAATACTCCTATGGGGGTACCGCGGACCGCACAAAATAGAGTGCGGCCGCGGTAAGGCTTCCTTGGCTTCAAAACCAATTCTCTGAACTTGGGCACCGCGCGCCGCATAAAATGCACTGCGACCGTGGTGGCTACTGTTGCGGCCGCACAAAAAGGAATTATGGACCGCACAAGTCTTAAGCCTTCAAATTCCCATCTCTATGAACTTGATCATTGCGGTCCGCACAAACTTGATTGCGGCCGCGATGAGGTCATTGCGGTCCGCACAAAACTGCTTTGCGGCCGCGGTGCTTGAGCTTCCAAAATTTGCCTCTCTGAATCTCCTCACTGCGGACCGCACTAAATGGATTGCGGACCGCACTGGTCTGTTGCACTGTGCTTGGACTTGTTCTTAGTACTTGTGCATGTTTCACTCCTTTTTGAGCTAGTTTTGACTAATTGTCACCTTTTTGACTAAACCCTGCAAACAAGTGCAACATGTAAGCCTTTGGGACTATTTTGTATACAATTTTAACCAAAACTTAAGCAAGAAGGAGTGTAAAATGAAGTGTAATCCCTAGTTATTAGTTGGTTCTGGTTCAGAGTGGTCGTGGTGAGAATTGAGACACTTAGTCTCTTGAATTGGCTTAATAGTTGGAAAAGTCAACTGAGAGTTGACTTATTGGTCTAAGACCTCAGAATGTAGATTTTATGGCTCTTATAGCTTCGTTAGGTGATTTGGGACTTAGGAGTGTGTTGGGAATATGGTTTTGAGGTCCGGAGTAGAATTAGGCTTGAATTGGCAAATTTGAGTTTTTGGCAATCTCTGGTCGGCAGTGGAAAAATTAGCTATTGGAGTCGGAATGGAATTCCGGAAGTTGGAGAAGGTTGCTAGGGTCATTTTGGATGTGTGTGCAAATTTTCAGGTTAATCGGACGTGTTTTGGTTAGTTTCGGTATCGTAGATGATTTTCGGAAGTTTTAGGATTCTTAGGCTTGAATCATGAGTTGAATTGGTGTTTCGATGTTATTTTGGGTGTTCCGAGGGCTCGACTAAGTTTGGGTGATCATTTATGCCTTGTGGGTACTTTTGGTTGGGGCCCCGGGGGGCTCGGGTTGATTCCGAATAGTCATCGAAAGGTTTGAAGTTGGGAATTGCAGCAGAAAAAGCTGTTAGTGCAATATTTTTGGTACGGCCACACCTGCGGAAGGGTAGTCACAGGTGCGACGTCGCAGGTGCGGGGGGAGGGCGCAGGTGAGGAATTTGGTCAGGCTGAAGGAAGTCGCAGGTGCGAGACTTGGACCGCACCTGCAGAGTCGTAGGTGCGGAGGATTCGTCGCAGGTGCGGAAATGGCATTTTAAGTGGGATGCGCAGATGCGCACCTAGGACTGCAGGTGCGGTTATTCTTCCACCATTTTTACTCGGGTTTGAAGCTTTTTGAAGGGTTTTTGAAGAGGAATTCGAGAGTTCTTCGTGGAGATTTGGAGCACTCGGAGGCCGAGTCGAGAGGCAAAGGCACTGTGGGCTAGGATTTTATCTGGTTTTGAGGTAAGTAACATTCCCAAACTTGGTTATGATGGTTCAAAACCCCACACTACTTGTTATGTGTTTAGAATTAGTGACACACATGCTAAGTGACGGGCGTGCAGGCGTGCACCGTGAGACTTGTGCCCTGGTTCATCCCAGGGCACCGTTTAGTGATTATTCCCTTATGATATTTGTGCTTCTATCAATGTGAAGAAGGTGAGCATGTTAGTAATCATGATAAATTTTGTATATTAAGGCTTCACGCCGAAATGCTGAGACCCGAGTGGTCGTATATTGTTGTCCCTTTATGTGTTTATTTGATTTCATATACTCAGTCCTGTCATAGCATATCATGTCATGCCTCAGTCTCGGTAATTGTTAATTTTACATATTTATCATTGTTTCGGGCTAATTCATGCATCTGTGAGCCCATGTGAGCGAGACTGAAGAGTAATGACTGAGTGAGGCCGAGAGCCTGTTATTGAGAGAGTTATGAGGTCGGACTGCACACCGCATCGATACTTTAATCATGCCTTCGTTGTCTTGATATAGCGCTTGGGCCAATTGGGCCCCTCCGGAGTCTTTACACCCCTAGTGAACGCATTGATATTGAAGGATGGATCTTCCCTGGGCATAGATCTTGTCCGAAGTTGATGATATTGAGAGATGGATCTTCCCTGGACATGGATTTTGTCCGAAGTTGATGATGTGAGGGATGGATCGTCCGTGGACATGGATCTTGTCCGAGTGATGCATTTCGGAGATGGATCTTCTTCGTGGGGCTGGATTGGCCTTTTCCTTAGTACTAAGTGACTACGGTCACCGGTGTCTATGCATATTCGAGGATGGATCTTCCCTGGGCCTGAGAGACATATATAATACTGAGTGGACTTCTGTGGGAGAGTTGTGAGTATTATGTGCATTCCCACACTGTTGATATGTTGGCATGTAGAGCATATTGAGATATATCTGGCATATTCTGTTGTTATTTTCTGATAAACTGTGAACATGTCTAAATTTGTACGCTGATTATTATAATTGTTGAGGTTTAGTCCGTCACTACCTCTCAAACCATAGTTTGGGTTCGTTACTTCTAAGTTGGTGTACTCACGTTACCCCCATGCACCTTGTGTGCAAATCCAGGTTCATCGGGACCCGGTAGAGGTTGTTGATTTGTTGTCAGAGTTTCTTTTGGAGTCTTCGAGGTAGTAGTTGGCGATCGCAGCCTCGTCTTCTCCCTCTTTATCCTCCTGTCGCATTTTATTATCTCAGACTATGTTGTCTATTTCTTTTTCTATTTCGACATCCTTATGTTGTAGTAGCTCATGGCTCGGTGACACTAGAGTCTGGAGTTGGTTTTTATTGTATTTTAATGATGTTAAACTTCCAAATGGATTATTATTGACACGTTTGTTCTTGAATGCATCAACTTTTTGAAAACAAATCCTTATTTAAACAAAATGTGTGGCTTGCTTGATTCCACGACAGGCGCCATCACGACCGAGTGTTTTGGGGTCGTGACAAGTATGCATTTAGATATTTCTAGAAGGATTCGGCAATAATTGGAGAAAGTTGAAAATTTGAAGGTTTGGAAAGTTCATAAGTTTGACGGAGAGATGAATTTGATGATATCATGTTCGAATTGTGGTTTCGGGGATTGAAATAACTTCGTTATGTTATTTGAGACTTGTGTGCAAAATTTGCGTTCATTCCGAGTTGATTTGATATGTTTCGGCGCGAGTTTTTGAAAGTTCGAAAGTCCATCAAGTTTGATTTGAGGTGAGATTGTCATTTCGATGTTGTTATAAATGATTTGAGGCCACGAGTAGGTCTGTGTTGTGTTATGGGACTTTTTGGTATGTTCGTACGGGGTCCCGAGGGGCTCGAGAGAGCTTCAAATAGGTTTGGATTGTGTTATGCTCGTTTTTCTTTTGTTTCAACGTCGTTTCTTCAAGCATAAGTGGTACCACATTAAACAAATGAGATCCAATTTCTGTTTTGATTGAAGCATTAGATTCGTATCGTAATTACGGATCCATAGCAAAAAGAATTGTTGAATTTAAACATCTTATGAGGAGTTTGTGATCATTTTACTAAGAATTGGGTTGCCATATTTTTCAGATTAATTACGATATTGCTATTGACTTCGTATTTAAAAATCTGCGCTATTTTCAGATATCTAAACCAACATGTCTCCTTCATTATAAGGTCAAATTGAGTATTTCAAAAGCCTAACTTGACTGAAATTTCACAAGAAATTTATTGAGGCATCAAAAGCGAGTTACTGGATCATTTGGCACACAAATCGAGGTAGGACGGCTGGACAAAAATACCTAATATCAAGAATTTGTTCATTTGGTCATATTTTGAGTTAGGGAGCCCGCATTTGAGAAATATTTGGAGGCGATTTTCACCATATGGATTGGGGTAAGTGTTCTATACTCAATTCTGGTCATATTTCATGAATCCATCTTCGTTTTTTGCATTTGATCGATGATTTCAAAGTAAAATTTGGGGGGTTTTGTCTAAAATTTCATAAAATAAAATTTTGAGTTTTGAACATCGATTCGGAGTTGGATTTGAGTGAAACTAGTATGGATGGAACCGTAATTGAATGGGTTGTTGGATTTTGTGAGTTTCGTCGGATTCCGAGGTGCGAGCTCGGGTTTGACCTTTTTGTTGACTTTGGAATTTTGATTAAAGATTTGGCCTTTATCGATTTAGTTTGTTTCCTTGGGCGAGATTTGATGTATTCGAGTTGTTTTTGACTAGTTTTGCGCCATTCAGAGGTCGATACGTGTGGGATGGCATTTTTGGAGCATCGTTTGGCTTGCTCGTTGTCGATTTGTCTTGTTTGAGATAAATGTCTTGCCTAAATTTGTTGAGGGGATTTTCCTACTAATTACCATTATTTGTTACATGCGGGGGTGATGCATATATGAGGTGGCGAGCGTTTATGCATGTGCCAGGGTTAATCATGCTCGGGGGTAAATTATACGATTAATTGTGCCTTGTAAAATACGTGACCTTCTTGCTTCATGTCTTACTTGACTTCTAGATTACTAAGAATACGGAATTAAATGTTAGAAATCAAGATTTAATTTATTATAACTTGATTAAAGTTTGACGGGATTTTGAGAAACACTGATGTGTCTAATTCGGTGTTCATCATGCTTAATCACTAATACATTGCTACAACCGTTATTCTTGAGATATTAGGTTTTATACTCGAGTTTTAGATCATTCTTGAGATTTTTTGAAATACTTGAGCAATAAGGGTCTTGAGGGTTTATTGATCTATTGTTGCCTTGAAAGTTGTGATTGGGGTTCATTTGGAATATTCGTTTAACCACCCTTCTTGATGTTATTTATGATTCTAACCTTGTTTATCATTGATATACAAATGCTTGGTGAGGAAGAGTGTAAAGCACGAAAGGTGATGTCATGTCATTGCTTTTATATTATCATGTGAGGAGAGTGTAAAGCACGAAGGTTGATGCCGTGTCATTTCATATATTTTATCATGTGAAGAAAAGTGAAAAGCACGAAGGGTGATGTCGTGCCATTTCATTAGAGAGTAAAAGCACGAAGGGTGATGCCATGCCATTTCATTTATATTATCATGATCTCATTTACATTATCATGTGAGGATGAGAGTAAAAGCACGAAGGGTGATGCCGTGCCATTTCATTTAGATCATCATGCTTTTATATTATCACGAGCTCATGACACGAAGGGTGTTTCCGTGCAGGCGAGGACGAGGGACATGCATTATGTTGTGATATCTTTTCCTTGTGTACACGTGCATGCCTTTACCTTGAGCGGTTATTGTCACACCTATATTTCCTATGTGAATTGTCGTTGTTGTTCTATATTTATTCTCTATCTCAGTTGTAGTTGTGTTGCCCATGCGTTCTACTTGTTTAACTTGCAAATATCATGCCTCATTCCTGTTGTTATATCTATAAGCATGTCGTATCTAGTTTGTTGCACTCTAGTATAAGCTTTTTACCATGTTAGTCATCCGTGCCTCTACTTGTTAGCTTATAAATATTATGTGTTCCCCTCTTATTTGTCATATATGCCTTATACTATGCTAGTTAAGTGAAATTATGTTCTTTTTTCCTAATGAATGTCATTATTCCTATGTTTCCTACCTTGTCATTACAGTTATCGGCATTTCTTTCACCTGGTTGGTACTGTTACATGTATATTTAGCGAGGATGAAATAAATGCACGAAGGGTGTTTTCGTGCCGTTGGATTTGATGTCTTGTGTATATTTCTCACACTATGAAAATTATGAATTTATTACTATGATTTGGTAGTTATAGCCCTAAGGAAAGGATTGGTTGTGCTATTGAGGAATATTAATCGTGGTTCTTCTAAAAATCATCTACAGCTTCGCATAATTGTTTCCTTGTACGCTATTCTGTTATGTTCTAGTATTGTTCTATTGCTAGTCTCCTGTACATGTTATATTAGTGAGTATCTTTTAATTACAAAGCATCGTCACTACTTCACCGAGGTTAGTTAAGATAGTTATTGAGTACATGGGGTCGGTTGCACTCATACTATAGTTCTGCACCTTACGTGCAGATTTTGGAGCGGAGCTACAGATGGTGTCTGGAGCTGACTCTCAAGATGTTCTTGCATTTGTCCCTGGATAGTTCTAGAGTTGAATTCTGTAGAAATGCATTTCAAACAGAGAGTTGAATTTATTTCATATATGTGTTTTCAATAATATAGTCTTAGTAGCTCATGTCTTGTACTACCCGTGCTTGAAATGTTGTTTTGAATCCATATATATCAATTGTTGATCATATTTATTTTATTAGAATATCAAGGTGGTAAGTCCAAAATTCGATGTTTAAGAAAATATGGTAGGAGTAATTTTTTTTTTCATGGACTAATAAGTGGTACTTTTTATGCTGTTAACCTCATAAATTTCAAACAAAGAATATACTTTAATTTGATATGTATTAACTTAAATTAAATAGCTAATATTTTGTACAAATAATTAGTTGGACACGTGCTCTCAACAATTCTCTTTTTTAAACGTAAATTTCTTCCTGTCAATCAGATTTAAGGGTTTTCTTTCTATAAAGTAGCAGTAGTATGGAATTTCATAATCAATATTAAAAGCTAAAATCATCTCATTTTAGTATATGCATCTTTATAATCTTATAAAAATAATCCTTCTTTGAGCAACAATTTTATTGAGTAAAATAGAGTCCAATTTTACGTAAAACCAAAAAATAAGAGTTCTCTTCTTCTATAATGGTGTTTTCCTTATTTCACATACAAATAATTTTACTTAGGTTATATTCCCTTCGCTAAAAGATGAATATCCTTTTAGCTAAATATATTTGGCCAAGATAAATGTTGCTTTGGGAAACTAAAACGATTTTAGTTATGTTTTTTTTAAATCTATTATCGATCTAATAAACGACCTACAAAGTATAATGAGTAATTTGACTAAAATATAATATATATAACTTTTATCAAACAAATCTTAGAATACATGTTTTATATGATTTTCTAACCAAAAAATTTAAAACGACATTTATTTTAGACATGAGGTAATATTAAATGTGAACCTAATTGTCGTTGTGTTAGATAACTTGACATTGCAACAAAAGAAGATTGTCAATGCTTTTAGGTTATTGAAAATTTTATAACTTCCGCTAATTCGCACAACATGATCATGAAACAAACTCCTTTTAAACTTAAATTTTCAAGTAATAGTTAAGACCAATAACATTATAATATTTAATGACTTTAGGTGATTTAAAAATAACTTTAGTATTCTTTGATAGATGAACTCGATCTAACTCTATCATATATATTAATGGCTCCAATTATTAGGCAATAATGTTATTGGGCTTATGCACATTATGGACTATCCCTTATTAGTTTAATTAAATATGTCTTGGTCATTCCAGTTCTACGTTGTCTTCAAACATCCTTTTGCTATATTTAAATCGCAGTCTGGTTTGATATTCTTAATATTGATGGAAAGAGTATTCTAGGTTGCGTTTTTGAATTTTCTCGATTATAAAATTCCAGAACCTCAATAATTGGAGTTGTTTTCGAAAATTAAATAGTAAAAGTTTGGCAAACATCATGATATCCATACAAAATTTATCTTCATTGTACAATTTCGAAAAATTTCAATGTATAATTATGGGTGCCGTTCTCATTTCACTGTTCCACGTGTGGACTTTTTTAATCTTTTGTTGAAGTCGCTTATTATATTGAACACACATCATCCGGAATAAATAATTCTATATTCAATCTTAATTTGATTGTATTGCTGCTTGAAATGTCCAACTTTTCATTTTAATATTTAGACTTATAAAAATTATGACTTAGAATACTTAACTTTCATTATTTAAAACAAAATATATAGGCGTCAATGTTGAAATTGTTGGTTTTAAGCTTAGTGTAGTTTAATTTTAAGTTTGGTGTAGCTTAAAGAGAGTGAATGAAAAATGGTGGGGAAAAAAATGGAGGGAAGTAAAATTTGAATAAGTGCACTTTGTCCCTCATCGGAAGAAGGAAAGAAAATCTATGTGTATATATAGAGAAACTCTTCTTCTAGCTCTTAAAGAGTTGAGAAGAAGGCAAGCCTTGTGCCATTGTCGCTTTGCTTGGCTTCGAATTTGTTTTGGACAAAATTCCTTTCAAATTATTTAATTAATTAAATTAATTAACGAAAAAAAATTTTAAACCCAGAATGACCCGCGACCCAGTTCGGTCCGACCCGTTTTTCTTTCCCGGATTATTTTAAATCCGTTTTTAAATTTTCCGCAATATTCACACATGTTCAAAACAGTTATGGTTGTTTTGAAAGGATTCACACTTGTTCCAACAGTTATGGCTGTTCTAAAAGGTTGCAAAACTTTTTCAGAAACAGTACGAAATTGGCTATAAATATACCTTGAATCCAAGAATTTTTACTTACTAAATTTTCTGATCTTCTTCTTCTTCTTCTGCACAAAATATTACAGTGTGCTTTGCAGCCTTCGAGTGGTTCGTTGTTCATCGGCGTTTTTTGTACCAACACTCCGATGAGTTAGATCGTTCTATCCTGGGAGGATATATTCCAAAACCTCGAGTAGTTGAGGGGAATAATTTCTTTAAGGACACACTGTGTATTCAGTGGGCTCGATTTATTCCTATATTAGTTTCAGACTTTATTTTGATGTTATACTTCTACTAACTTTCTGTTTCTGTATTTTCAGAAAGTTTATTGTTTTATTTAGTTTACAACAATACAGATTAATAACAATCTTAGGGAAATTATATTTTTGTTATATTCTGTATTCTGTTTGTGGAGATTAAAACCTTTGTGTTTTCTACTCCGTCTGAATTTTATTATTCTGATTTGAAGATATAAAAACTTTATCAGAATTTTGAAATTCAGAAAAACGATTTGAAGAACATAAAAACTTTATCGTTTTCTGTGAAACAATATATAAAAACTTTGGTTTTTTTTTATTATACATACTGTTTATTGTTAATTACAATATTGTTTACTATTCTGGTTTTTCCAGTGATTGAACTCTTCTGTTGTTGACAGTGAAAAATGGCAATTGATAACGGAAATTCTTCTGCGACTGCTGCGGCAACGACAAGTCGGACTGTTGTTCCACCGACAGAAAAGCCGGGGAAATTTTCTGGAGCCAACTTCAAAGGATGGAAACAAAGGGTGTTCTTCTGGCTTACCACACTTGGTATGCAGAAATTCACTAGTGAAGAGCCTCCAGTGCCTGTTGCAGACATGTCGGACAATGAAAAGTTCATGATTATTGAGGCGTGGAAGCAGGCAGATTTTCTTTGCAAAGGATATATTTTAAGTGCTTTAGAGGATGACTAGTACAATGTGTACAATGCTATGAATACTTCGAAAGAATTATGGGACACACTTGAGAAGAAGTACAAGACAGAAGATGCATACTTGAAGAAGTTTGTGGTTGCCAAATTTCTAGACTATAAAATGATAGACAACAAAACTGTGGGAACCCAAGTTCAGGAACTTCAACTTATTTTTCACGACCTTATTGCTGAAGGTATGGTCGTAAATGAAGCATTTCAAGTGGCTGCAATGATTAAAAAGTTGCCTCTTTCATGGAGAGATTTCAAGAACTATCTCAAGCACAAGCGCAAAAAAATGAAGTTGGAAGATCTTGTGATTCGTCTCAAGATTGAGGAAGATAACAAAACAGCCGAGAAGAAGTCTCGTGGAAATTCAACGATCATGGGAGCTAATATCGTTGAGGAGACTGCTCCAAAAAGTAAGAAGAGGAAGAGATCTTCTGGACAGACTAAGGAGCAGGAAAAAAAAAAGAAATTCAAGGGCAACTGCCACAACTGTGGAAGAGCTGGTCACAAATCCCCCGATTGTCGTCTCCCGAAAAAGATAGGAAGAAGGGACAAGCCAACATAGTGGAGAAGAATCATGACATTGATGATCTCTGTGCAATGCTTTCAGAATGCAACTTAGTTGGAAATCCGAAGGAGTGGTGGATTGACTCCGGAGCCACTCGACATGTTTGTGTTGTCAAAGAAGCATTTGCGACTTACTCTACTGCTGGTCCCGAAGAAGATATTTCCATGGGAAATAACTCAACAACCAAGATTGAAGGTTATGGGAGGATATTCCTAAAGATGACTTCCGGCAAGGTGTTAACGCTCAACAACGTTCTTCATGTTCCTACCATTAGGAAGAATTTAGTTTTTAATTCTTTACTTGTGAAGAATGGATTCAAATGTGTATTTGTTTCTGATAAAGTTGTTGTAAGCAAGAATGAAATGTATGTTGGAAAAGGCTACCTCACGGAGGGCCTTTTTCAAACTAAATGTAATGGTTGTTGACAGTATGAATAAATTTCAGCTTCTTCTTATTTGTTGGAGTCAAATGATTTATGGCATATTCGTTTAGGACATGTCAATTATAAAACCTTGAGGCAGTTAATTAATTTAGAAGTATTGCCTAAATTCGAGTGTAATAAATCAAAATGTCAAATATGTGTTGAATCTAAGTTTGTAAAACATCTTTATAAGTATGTTGAAAGGAATTCAAATCCTTTAAACTTAATTCATACTGACATTTGCGATATGAAGTCGACACCATCTCGAGGTGGGAAAAAATATTTTGTTATTTTTATTGACGATTGCACTCGATATTGTTATGTTTATTTGCTTAATAGTAAGGATGAAGCAATTGAAGCATTTAAGCAATACAAGAATGAAGTGGAAAATCAATTGAATAAAAAGATCAAAATGATTAGAAGTGATAGAGGTGGAGAATATGAATCTCTGTTTGCATAAATATATTCGGAATATGGAATTATCCATCAAACTACTGCACCTTACACACCTCAATCCAACGGAATTGCGGAAAGGAAAAATTGAACATTAAAGGAAATTATGAATTCATTAATAAGTTCCGGATTACCGCAGAGTTTGTGGGGGGAAGCTATCCTTACAGCTAACCGAATACTCAACAGAGTACCCCACAGCAAAGCGCAATCTATTCCATATGAAAAATGGAAAGGAAGAAAACCCAACTTGAAATATTTCAAAGTGTGGGGGGTTCTAGCAAATGTACAAGTCCATTTACTTAAAAGGGTTAAAATCAGACCAAAAACAGTAGATTGCGTTTTCATTGGATATGCTACAAACAGTAAAGCATGTCGATTTTTGTTCCATAAATCTGATAATCCCGAGATTCATGTTAATACGGTAATGGAATCAGATAATGCTGAATTATTTGAAAGCATTTATCCGTATAAAACTGGATGTGAGTCGTTAAGTGAAAGACCTAAACGGCCTCGGGAAGAACCAAAGGAAAATACTCCAAGTGTAGAATATCTAAGGCGTAGCAAACGTCAAAGAACATCTACTTCCTTTGGACCAGATTTTGTGACATTCTTGCTTGAAAATGAACTCAAACTTTTAACGCAGCTATGTCATCTTCTGATTCAGCATTTTGGAAAGAGGCAGTCAATAGTGAGATTCAATCAATTTTGTATTATCATACATGGGAATTGGTTGATCTTCCTCCTGGAAATAAGCCTTTAGGTTCGAAATGGATCTTTAAACGGAAAATGAAAGCTGATGGCATTATTGACAAATATGAGGCAAGACTTGTTGTCAAAGGTTATAGACAAAAGTAAGGCCTTGATTACTTTGACACTTACTCGCCAGTAACGAGGATAACATCTATTAGGATGTTAGTAGCGTTAGTGGCCGTGTATGGTCTTGAAATCCATCAAATGGATGTTAAAATAACTTTCTTAAATGGAGAATTGGAGGAAGAGATTTACATGGAACAACCTGAGGGTTTTGTGGTTCCTGGTAAAGAAAAGAAAGTGTGTAAACTTGTTAAGTCGCTTTATGGACTTAAACAAGCACCCAAACAATGGCATGCCAAATTTGACCAAACAATGTTGGCAAGTGGGTTTAAAATCAACGAGTGCGACAAATGTGTTTACATTAAAAACACCCCAGGTAATGAAGTCATTGTTTATATATATGTTGATGACATGTTGATAATGAGCAAAAGTATGGCAGATATAAATGCTACAAAACGCATGTTGGCTAGCAAATTCGACATGAAAGACTTAGGAGTTGCTGATGTGATCTTAGGAATCAGAATTCACAAGACTCCACAAAGTCTAGCATTATCACAATCTCACTACATAGAAAAAGTACTTGACAAGTTTAAGTATTTGGATTTCAAAATTGCCAAGACTCCAATTGACGTGAGTTATGCACTTCAAAAGAATGAAGGTGAAAGTGACGCACAACTGGACTATGCAAGAGTATTGGGAAGTTTGATGTATATCATGAATTGTACGCGACCGGATATAGCATGTGCTATTAGCAAACTGAGTCGGTTTACAAGTAATCCCAATCATATACATTGGATGGCAATGAAACGAGTTTTGGGGTATCTGGAACATACCCAAAATTATGAGTTGCATTATAAAAAATATCCCTCCGTGATCGAGGGATATAGTGATGCAAATTGGATCACCGGATCATCTGAAGTTAAATCCACGAGTGGATATGTTTTCACAATTGGGGGTGGAACAATGTCTTGGAAATCATCCAAACAAATTCTACAATGGAATTTGAATTAATAGCTTTAGATAAGGCCGGTGAAGAAGCTGAATGGCTCCGGAATTTCTTGGAAGATATTCCATTTTGGCCCAAACATTTGGCACCTATTTGTATACATTGTGATAGTCACGCGACAATAGGCAGGGCAGGGAGCGTAATGTATAACGGAAAATCTCGCCATATACGACGGAGACATAATACCGTTAGACAACTACTCCGTAGTGGTGTTATCACAATTGACTACGTAAAGTCAAGAGATAACGTGTCAGATCCACTTACAAAATGCCTATCTTGAGAGGCAGTTGAAAGATCATCAAAGGAAATGGGGTTAATGCCTAGGACAAGTCATCATGGCGGTAACTCTACCTAGCAGACTGGAGATCCCAAGAGCTAGGTTCAAAGAGATCAAACAAAGTTATGAATGACGATTCAACATTGTCAAATAACTCAACCCATTCTTGTGATGAAGACAATGTTCAAAAATAAGGTAAAACATTAAGGCTTTTTGATGAGTCAATAAAGGTTAAAGCTTTTTAATGATTTGCTAAGTCTGGCAGGATATGACCAGATAATGCGTCTTTAGGATTACAAGTTTAGGAATCACCTATGTGAGTGTGAAGTGTAAGCCGCTTCAAGGGGAATGAAAGTAAAGGCCCATTCTCTAAGCACTCATGAAAGCAGGCGGTGTTCATGGCTGAAACGAACACAACCGTGAGAACCATAGATGGTTAAGGATTGAATGTGTGACTTATGTTGTCTAGGTATACAACAAAGCTCGACGGTTCAAAGATATCAAATCTACCGATTGACCGAGTATATCCGATATAAGTTCACTACGGAAAGTTCAAAGGGAAACCTACTTATCCAGATGCAATTAATTCTTACATGTAAAACACACACACGTCCGTGCATTCCTTTATTTTATAGTCATTCCCATTCACGCAGGGGATTGTTGGTCTTTAAGCTTAGTGTAGCTTAATTTTAAGCTTAGTGTAGCTTAATTTTAAGCTTGGTTTAGCTTAAAGAGAGTGAATGGAAAATGGTGGGAAAAAAATAGAGGGAAGTGAAATTTTGAATAAGTGCACTTTGTCCCTCATTGGAAGAAGGAAAGAATCTATGTGTATATATAGAGAAGCTCTTCTTCTAGCTCTTAAAGAGTTGAGAAGAAGGCAAGTTTCGCGCCGTCATCGTCGCTCGCTCGGCTCGACTTCGGCTTCGGTTAGCGATTGATTGATTAATCTTTTTGGACAAAATTCCTTTCAAATTATTTAATTAATTAATGGGAAAAAATTAAATTCGGAATGACCCACGACCCGGTCTGGTCCGATCCGTTTTTCTTTTCCGGATTATTTTAAATCCGTTTTTTAATTTTTCGCAATATTCACACCTGTTCAAAACATCTATGGCTGTTCTGAAAGGATTCACACCTGTTCCAACAATTATGGCTGTTTTGAAAGGTTGCAAAATATTTTCAGAAACAATACGAAATTGGCTATAAATGTACCTTGAATCCCCAGAATTTTTACTCACTAAGTTTTCTAATCTTCTTCTTCTTCTTCGGCACAAAATATTACAGTGTGCTTTACAGCCTTCGAGTAGTTCGTTGTTCATCGGCGTTTTTTGTACCAACACTCCGGTGAGTTAAATCGTTCTATCCTGGGAGGATATATTCCAATATCTCGGGTAATTGAGGGGAATAATTTTCTTAAGGACACACTGTGTATTCAGTGGGCTCGATTTATTCCTATATTATTTTCAGAATTTATTTTGACGTTATACTTCTACTAACTTTCTGTTTCTGTATTTTCAGAAAGTTTATTGTTTTATTTAGTTTACAGCAATACAGATAATAACAGAAATTGCAACAAAAATTAAATTGCTTGACCATCTTCAAACATATCTGTTTCACTCCCTCCGTTTTAATTTGTGTGGCTATAAATCATCTCATTGAAGATAAAGCGAGAAGCTTAAAATTAAATTATTTCTAAACAAAAAAGTATAACATTTTTTTTGGAGATTGAATTATAGAAAAAAAAGAAAGCAATATCACGTAAATTGGAACAAAAGAGTATTATAATCAGAGAGAAAGTAAAGTTACTGCTTTTTGAAAAGTAATCTAGTTTTAGAAAAAACAATTTTGTTCACACTCAGTGTTTGTTCTAACCAAATGAATATATGATATGTGTCTTTATTATATTTTTATCACTTAAGTAATTTTTATCACCTAACAAAGTAAACTGAAGTAGTTTGGTGTAAACACCATATATAAACAAGACAGTTACGTCTTTATTCTAACTACGTTGAAGTTGGCTATCCAACCAATTTTTCTCTATTTAAACTTATGACATCATCATAATAATTTAATAGTACAATAACTTTTGTGCTAAAAATGTTAAACACCACTATATATACAAGAACCTCTGCGTGAAAAGCACATCCAACAGAGAGCTGTGCAGAAGAAGAAGAAGAAATGGCAGAAGAGTCCATAAACAGGCATGAAACAAGAAAGCAAGTTTTCTAAATATATTTCTTTCTTTTAGTAAATTATTGTCTTTTTATTTAACGGTGTAGTAATTCAGGTATGCATTAGTCACAGGGGGAAACAAAGGAATAGGATATGAGATTTGCAGGCAACTAATGAAGAAAGGAGTTATGGTTGTGTTAACAGCTAGAGATGAGAAAAGAGGAAAAGAAGCTGTTGAAAACCTGATGAGAGATGGCAGCTTAGATCAGAATAATCTTGTTGTTTTTCATCAACTTGATGTTGTCGATCCAGCTAGTATTTCCTCTCTTGTTCACTTTATCAAATCTAATTATGGAAAGCTTGATATTCTGGTATCATCTACAACTCCTTTTTTTTTTTTTTTTTTTATATATGTTAATATGTAATATACATAAACTTTACATATTTTATTCAGTATTATTTTTGTGTACTTGGATAGCAAATGTAATTATTTTTGCCAACCGGCTAAATATGACTTTTTCATATAGATTCAAACTGTGTAAGGCCCATTAAAGAGGGAATAATTCATTATCGAATTTTTTTTTAGATTTAAAGTTTGAAACCCGAGAACTTTAATTAATGGTGAAGGAATTCTATTGGGTTATTTCTTGTCAAGTTGGAGTTTATTAGTGGACGACTTTTGCTATCTAGGAAAATATTCTATCTAGGGTATACATGGACCGGGTTGGCTCGGGCTTTATCAAAACCAAATCAAATCAATTATATCGATTTGGATTGGTTCGATTTTGTCGGATTTTTCAGGTTTTCGGTTTCTTTTTACATGAATATAGTTTCAATCTTACTTTGTTAAAGTTATAAATAAAGTTTTGATAAGTTGATACATGTTTAGTAAATATCGAAAAAAATTGACAAACATATGATCTATTAAAATATTCTAATGAGAGATTTTTTTAGTAAATAATGATAGTTATTTTCTTAGTCGTCTAACAATAATTTTCGTTAATGTACGCTTTCTAGGTTAACACATGAGAGGATCTCAAATATTTGTCTTATAAAGAAAATTCAATATAAGGTCTTAAAAGAAATATTAAAAATTTATATATTTATATGTCGATTTGGTTCGGATTTTTTTACTCAATACCAAATCAAGTCAAACCAAACCTAGTCGGGGTTTTTAATCGATTTAATTTAATTTTTTGGTTTGGTGCAGTTTTCCGATTCGATTTGTACACTCCTAACTCTATCATTGGAGGAACTATCGTACGAACGAGCTGTGGAGACATAGAAAACACCATGTATAAATAGGGGGACCAAACTCGTCAATATTTATAGGAAATCCAGCGCCAATACCTGAACCACATAATTTGGAAATGATTTATCTTCAGCTGCTGATATAAAATAATTTGTTTCAATTTCAAATTACTATTCTTACGTTTTGTGAATGGTTAAACACATATATTTATTTCTTAAGTTATTTTTAGTAATGACACTGCTAATGTATAAAATAGAGTTAAACATTTGGAAATTAATATCTATTTTATAAGCATATGAACAGAAGCGGATCTACACTTTAAAGTTTATGGGTTCCTATAACGATCTCAAGTTAATAATTGAGTTCATAATTAAATATTTATAGATATTTAATGAATTTTCAAATACATATATAAGGATTGTACAAAAGCTATTGGGTTCCGGGGAACCCTCACGTCGCCCTCTAGATCCGCCACTGCATTTATTTTGTAGGGGATCTTTTCCTTTTTATTTTGTTTTTTTATCTTTTTCTAATTTTGATTCAAAAAACATAATTTATTTGAGGATTAAATTACTTCCAATGCTGACATGACATTTTATTTGGTGGGACCTGTTGACTATGGACAAAATATTAGAGGGATCAGTTGCCACAATATCAAAACGTTAGGGTTAGGAGTAGTTTTTAAAACTTCATTAATGATAGGGATAAGAATTGACGAAAAGTATTACGGGTGACACAAGTAAACAATGAATAATAGTAGAAGAATATTTTTGACCCTTTGCCCTTTTATTTTTTTGGAAATAACCTTATTCCATAATTAGTAACTAAGAAAGTGTGAAAGTGGATATTTTGCAGGTAAATAATGCAGGAATTAATGGAATAATGATTGAGGGAGATGTTTCGATCCTACCGGAGCTAATAGAACGAGATGTTGCTCGAGGTTTAGACATTACCACTGAGGTTACTTCATATATATCCCTCCTTTATTTCTCTTTACATTTTCGTAACAACTCGATGGCAATGGGTTTGTTTTAAAGATTCATACAGTCGATCCTAACTTTATATAATATTGAAGCATAATATGTTGAATGAATAATCTATCGAGTTTAGTCAAACATCCTTCTCCCATTTGCGAATATTAGAGAGTATTTGAAGCTTATGTCATGTTAATATATATAGCCACCTATTTCAAAGTTTCTTAACCTCCCACTCCCACATAGTTACTAAGGAAAATACGAAAAGTCATAAATAATTCAATTGTGTGAAAAATATACAGTGATGGTAATTAGAAACACTGAATTTTTGCATCAAGTTTTTGATATGGTTATACATAAAATATATATGCTATTTAATGCAGGAGGATGAAGCTCCAATAAAATCAAATGGAAAACTCATTGAGACATCTGAATGGGCAGAAGAATGTGTAGGCACTAATTACTATGGAGCAAAGAGAATGATTGAAGCCTTTATTCCACTACTCCTATGCTCTCCTTTACCAAGGCTTGTTAATGTCTCTTCATTGCTTGGAAAATTAAAGGTATTCCTAACTTTTAATCTTTAGACTATTTCCTCAAAAACATAGAAATTACACTTTTTTTTCTTCTTCTCCCTGTCTATTTGCTAATATAAAATATGGTAACAATTTATCTGTTTTTACCAAACAAATGAATATAAGATACTTTCACTATTCATTTTTATTTGTCCATTAAACTAAAAATATATTTTTACTTTTACTTGTTAATTTTAGCAAATCAAGAGAAGATCATATTTATTTTCTGTTTTATCTTTATCATTAATTACTCATTTCAAATCATTTTTTATCTGTGATTTGTAAGTTTATATTGTAAGTTTCAATATATATTATGGATATTGTGATAAAATATGCACTTCATCTGTGATTTTTGAAAGGTCGTACAACGTGCATCGCATACAATTAGGGAACGCAGGGAGTACATGTCTGAAATATTGTGTAGTTTTCATAATGTCCAACTACATTTGAATTATTAGGGCCAACTACTGCATGATTAATTAATATAAAAGAACGGGATACATAATAAAACATTAAACTTCCAAAATTATCTTGGTTGTCTTCATGCTTGGCTAGTCCATCCGCTATGATTTTTACTGAATAGGTACAATATTTGTCATTTCCAAGAGCTTATAATTTTTAAAAAATTATATTTTCAAGGGCTTATAATTTTTATAATTTTATACACGTCGATAGAGGGTACACGCGCATCGCGCGTATCCTAAAACTAATTTTTAATTAAAAGTACGCTTTATACATGTTTTTGCTTCATAAAATTATATTTAAGTTATTCCTTTTGTTGGTTGAAATACCTTTTCAGCTGGTATCAAATGAATGGGCCATAAAAGCTTTAAGTGATGGGGAAGGTCTTACAACAGAAAAAGTGGATGAAGTATTGAGTAAATTTCTTATGGATTTCAAGGAGGGTTTATTAGAAGAGAAAGGTTGGCCCACAGATATGGCAGCTTATAAAGTCTCAAAAGCTGCCTTGAATGCCTACACACGAATTGTGGCCCAAAAGTATTCTTCTATATGTGTCAACTGTATTTGTCCGGGCTATACCAAGACAGATATTACTTGTTATACTGGGGCTTTGACTCCAGAAGATGCTGCTGAAGGCCCAGTATTTCTGGCCCTTTCGCCTGAAGGTGGGCCTACGGGCCACTTCTTTTTCCGGAAGAACGTCCTCACAACATTCTGAAAAGCAAAACCCCAATTTTGAAAACCTTAAATGAACTTGTAATATCCTACTATTATATTTTGAACTTATGGCAAATTGACATTCCTTTTCTCTTCTTTATATTTACTTAATTTCCAAGAAAATCATCAAGATTTTGATACTGGCTAACTAATGAGATTTATAACCAAATTTGTAGGAGAAAATTGGCAAATAGTAACTTTTTGAATGGTTAATCAAGCATTAGTTTAGCCGTTTTATAATGTGAAAATAAAATTTGAATAAAATGTCCCTAACTAAAACACGATAAAACTCGAGCACAATTTGCTGGAGTTTTAAACTTTTACATGTGAATAAGTACCATCACAATTTGTTGGAGTTCATAAATTCTCGAATTAAAATTTTTGGAGTATGAACTATCTCATTCTCAAACTCCAGGATAGCTCAAAGAGTTTCACTCGCCTCAAAGAAGTGAAATTTTTCCTAACAGTTTCATAGCCCCCCGAAGATAAGTACAGACGTCTCAGTACCGATCCGCGAGACTGTACTAAACCTGCTTGTGACTCATAACACCACCTAGAACTCTAATACAAACTTGTCATGACCTAAATTCCCATGCGTAAGATGTCGTGACGCCACCTAGTCTCTAAGACTATTTAAGCCTAACAATTTCGGAATAACTGAAATAATAACTGAAATAACGACTAAGCTTCAACAGTTATATATATATATAACTAAAAATTGTCGGTTGGCTTGTACAAGTAAAATTGCAACTCAGAGTAAAAACAACTCCCAATACCCGGTAGTCACAAGCCACAAGCTCTAAAGAAGTACTAAATGTCTTTATACATCAGCGTCTAAGAGAATAAGAAGACAATATAATAATGATAAAGTGGGGACTTCGAGGTCTGCGGTCGCTGACAGATATACCTTGAATTCTCCAAGCTGCAGTACACACTCTCTGCTTTCGAGGCTGATAATATGTACTTGGGTCTGCACAAAAAATATGTGCAAAAGCATAGTATGAGTACATCGCAGCGGTACCCATTAAGTGCCAAGTCTAACCTCGGTAGAGTAATGACGAGGTCAGGTCAAGGCCCTACTGAGATATAAGAAATAAGGCAGAAGGTGAAATGATAAAAAGGAATGACAGATACGTGAGACAGTAGGAATGTACGAAAAGGCAACAACATAGGAAAACACGGAGATAGTTACAACACGTATGGAAAAGAACATCTTACAAGTTAATGAAAAACAACAACACCAAAACAACACAGCAAGAAAAGGAACTCAACAGGGGCACTCCCGAGGTACTGCCTCGTAGTCCCAAAAGTAAATATATCACAACGGCACGACAGAAACCTCGTGCAACAACAACAACTACACGACATAAATCTTATGCCACTCACACTCCGCACGGAAGAAACCTCGTGCCAATAACACTCCGCATGGAAGAAACCTTGTGCCGATCACACTCCGCACGAAAGAAACCTCGTGCCAATAACACTCCACACGGAAGAAACCTCGTTCCAATCACACTCCGCGCGGAAGAAACCTCGTGCCAATAACCCTCCGCACGGAAAAAACCTCGTGCCAATCTCCCAACAGTCAACTCAGCAAGAATCACAAAAATAGTCAACACGTAGTGAATGGAACAATGATATTACAAGCAAGAAAAACCTACAGTTAAAGAACAAACACGGAAAACCAAGGAAAACATGCCATTCAACTAATCATGTTGTACAAATAGCAATTTAAGGATGAGACATGTAGACATGAGAACAGGGGCTAATCATGATGACTACACGTACTAGAATAACTCAGTAAAGGCATAGAAGGGAAACTAATTAGCAAAGACCGGAATTTCAACGTTTAGCCCATGTATGCACTCGTCATTTCGTGTATACGCCACTCACATATCACAAAGTGTTACAACAATACCAAAACCTAAGGGGATTTCTCCCACACAAGGTTAGACAAGTCACTTACCTCGAATCAAGCTCAATTAGTCAATAAGAATAACTTTCCCTCGACTTTACGACTCCGAACGACCCAAATCTAGCCAAAAGCAATTACATACTATAAATACAACTATAATAAACTACTTTAAATAATGAAACTATGACTTTGGCAAAGAATTTAAAAATCGCCCCAAAAAGTCGACTCGGGCCCACATCTCGGAATCGTGTAAAAGTCACAAAATATGAACACCCATTAGATAGCGAGTTCACGCATACCAAAATTACTCAAATCCGATAAAAAAATCTTGATCAAAACCTCAAAATTCGGCTTAAGAACCTTACACCTTTTCCTCCCAATTTTACAATCCAAATCCTTAATTAAATAACGAAATCAATGATAGATTAGTGGAACATAATAAAAATGAGTTCTGAAAATCCCCAAACCCCTCACCTAAATCCGAGCTCTCTATCTGAAAATATGAAGAAAATGGCAAACCCTCGATTTTAAACCTGTTGCCCAGTCGCTTATGCGGTCCACTTAGCCGTATCTGCGACACCGATTCTGCGATTTCTCATCCGCTTCTGCGGAGAATATTACACTCCCGACATCACGTACCTGCGGCAAATCTCCTGCATCTGCGGGTGCGCTTTTGTGAGCCCTCACCCGCTTCTGCGGCTCCAACTCAGTCTACCCCTTTCCGCTTATGCGGACTCCCCTATGCAAATGCGCCTTCGCATCTCCGGGCATATTTCTGCTCCTGCGACCACTGACCAAGCCCCTTCCAGGTTGCACATGCTGTCCATTTCTCTCTTCTGCAAGCTCGCACCTGCAATAAGGACTCCGCAGGTGCGATTGCACCAGTAGATGCCCAACTTCAACAATTCACTCAACTCCAAATTCAACTTGTTAACCACACGGATTCCATCGAGGCCCCCCGGACCTCAACCAATTACACCAACAAGTCCTAAAGCATAATAAGAACTTAGTGGAGTCCTCAAATCACATCAAACAACATCAAAAACATGAATCGCACTCCAATTCAAGCCTATTGAAACTAAGAAAATTCCAACTTCTACAATCGATGCCGAAACCTATCAAATCATGTCCAATTGATCTCAAATTTTTCACACAAGTTGTTTGAGATTACAAACCTACTCCAACTTGCAGAATCAGAATCCGACCCCGATATCAAAAAGTCTACACACGGTCAAATTTCCCAAAAACCTTCCAATTTTCCAACCTTCACCAAATGACGCAAAAATGACCTACGGGCCTCCAAATCAACCCCCGAACACGCTACTAAGACCAAAATCACCACACGGAGCTACTGGAACCGACGTAACTCCATTCTAGAACCGTCTTCACTCATGTCAAACTATGTTCAACTCTTATAACTCAAACTTAGGGACTATGTGTCTCATTCCACTCCGAAACTCTCCCGAACCCGACACCAAGCACTCCTGCAAGTCAAGTAAGCATAAAATAAAGTTGAGGGGACAATAACTAGGGGATCGGGGCTAATACTCTTAAAACGACCGGTCGGGTCGTTACAACTGACATGTACAACACATCATATGCTAAATTGTTTATTACTTGACATGTGTTATTTGTGGGTCCGATTTTTAAATACAAAATCAACAAAAAATTTACAAATACAAAAAAGGAAAAAAAAAAGGAAAAACACCTGAAACATACTACCCCAGTTTTAATTTGTACCCAATCATCCCCTTATTCTTCGTTCACCCTCCTCCCTTCCTTTCCTTACTCTTCTTCTTTCTTCTCATTTCCTTCATTGTTCTTTCTCTCTCTTATTTCTAAATCAAATTCACAAACACTATGGTTGTGATTAGACTATAACAAAAATATTAAATTTGGAAATTCAGAAGAAAAAAAAATAAAAATCCATGATTTTGAAAGTGTAGGTCGCCCAATACCATTGCAAATCAACCCTTTTTTGCTTCTATTTTTACAAATATGAATTCGATGATAGAATAATAACAAAGCCTAGCCTTTCTTCCGACCACGGGTGGTTGAAAGAGGTTGGGACGTAAATGGTGGGTGAAGACTAGCAAATGAAAGAAAAAATTATTGAAGGGGGAAGATGAAGGGAAAAAGAAATAGAGAAAGGGGAGGGAGAGAGAAATTAGGATAGAAAATGAAATTTTTTTTACAGAAAGGGGGTGGGAGTTTTCTGGGAAGACGAGAGAGGTGGGAGCGGAGGGGAAAAGAGAAGGAGAAAGAGAAAGGTCATTTTGTCTTTTTCGTTTTTCTTTCTTATTTATATCTTATTCTAACTCTAATAATTTTTTTTAAATAAAAATAATACTATCCACGCGTTTTGGCAGTGTGATTTGCACACACTTTAACCATGTCAGCTATACTGTTTCCACATAAGCATGGTCAACGGTCAAAGGTGTTTATTAATATCCATTTTGTCAAGTTGGAGTGTTCCAATGGGAAAAATGTAGGTTCATGTGTCAGGTTTACAGACTAATACAAGTTTAAGTGGCCACAAGACCATTTGGCCTTCAATTTATGAAAGCAAAAAGCACTAAGCGACGAAGAAGGAGAAGATGCGCGAAGTTTTCAGAAAGCAAGAGGGTGAAGCAGAGCAAAACTAAGCGGTGGCAGCGAAGTGCAAAATTACGTAAATAGTCTTTATGTAAATAACACAAATCAGCTAGACACAACAATAATTTTACCTAATATAGAAGCATTGCAAATACCAAATTACCCTCGTTGGCAATGTCACGACCCGATTTCCCAACCTTAAGGATCGTGATGGCGCCTAACACCACACTTGCTAGTCAAGCCAATGTTAGAACTTGATTAGCCATTTTCCTTGAATATTTACTTAAACTCAATAAGGCAATTTAGAAAGAACTAAATCTGATACTTTCCATAAATAACTTCGTGAATAAAATAATAAACGAATAGATAATCCGAGCCACGAACTAAATATATAACTCTAAGTCTACCCCAGGGCCTGGTGTCACAATTCACGAACTTCTAAGAATACTACAAATAATGGGATGAAAGAAATAATGTATCTGTGTTGAGTAAAATAAAACAGTCTCTATAAAACTAAGAGAAGACTCTGGGAATCTACGGACGCCAGCAGATCTACCTCGGTCTCCGAATGATGAATGACAGCTACTAAAGTCTCTAACGCTGGACGTTACCTAGATCTGCACAAAAGAGTGCAGAGTGTAGTATCAGTACAACCGACCCCATGTACTGAGTAAGTGCCGAGCCTAACCTCGACTAAGTAGTGACGAGGCTACGGCAGGACATTTATAACATAACCTGTGAATGTTGTAAAATAAAGCAGGAAAAATACTTCTAACTAAACAAAACAATAAACTGAAACAATAAATAAAATAACTCAGCCACCTTTTTCCAGGTCTCAGCTATAACCAATTCTCACATAAGTTTCCAATTTCCAAATTTCATCTTTAAAATAATCGTAGGTGCAAAATATGAGAAACAATAGAGTAAAATAGAAAGTTTTTCGTTCCTTGTGTTTAAAATCAGTAAATCATATATATTCTCCCTTATTGCTCCTTGCTGCGGCGCGCAACCTGCTCCCACCCGTCGTCCTTTATTCCTCCTCCCTATATTCATATCACCCTTATTTCTCCTGTTGCGGCGTGCAACCCGATCCCACCTGTCCACCCTTATCACTCCTTGTTGCGGCGGGCAACCCGCTCCCACCAAAAAATTTCACAACTTTATTTGTATAAGATTTCACAATTTAAGCTACTGCCTTTTATAATAATAATTTTTCTCAACAAGTGTAATCAGAAAGTCGTATTACTCATAAACCTCATCAATTATCATTTCACAATGAAACCAACCAGAATTTATAGATTTCGTAAAACACAGTCAACCAGCTCAACCTTTCATATATCAGAACGAATCCAGGATAACAACTAATACTTCTGAATTTCATAAAAATAATGCTTAACACCAAGTTGATGAAGACAAGTAGACATGGAGGCATAGAAATCGTGCAAATAAGTAAATCAGGAATCAAATAATTGGGAATAGGGAAGGGATCATGTTAAACAGGTAATTTGGTGGTGCATAGATACTCGTCACCTCACTTATATACCACACACATGCAATTCACATAGCATTTAGGTTGGGGATTCCTATTCCCTAAAGTCAAGGTTAAACCAAGCACTTACCTCAAATTCGCAGGCCACTCACTGCTCAATTATAACTTTTCCTTTTGAATTCATCTCCAATACACTCGAATCTAATCATAATTGACTTAATATCATTAATTAATGCTAAAGGAAATAACTTTACTGAAAATTAAATTTTTTTCCTAAGTTTCCTCAAAAAAGTTAAACCCCGGCCCCGGACCCGCTTGGTCCAAACTCGGGGTTCGGACCAAATTATGTTTACTCATTCACCCCTGAACCCAAATATGCATTTAGTTTCGAAATCCGACCCCAATTCGAGGTAAAGATTCAATTTTTACAAAATTTTCTAATTCTACCCAAACCCTCAATTTTTACCATGAAAATTCTTGATTTTTGATTTAAAACTGATGAAAAATATTGGTAGAGTTAAGAATTGATTACCAACACTTTGGGGATGAACTTTGGTGAAGAAAATCGTCTCTAGGGCTTGGTAGTTCGAAAAATATGAAAAAAAGAGTACTGCCCGTTTTTAAAATTGACTTTATATAGCTGGGCAGGCCTTCATCGCGTTCGCGTGGGCCTGCTCGCGTTCGCATAGAGTCCTGGCCCAGTGGCCTACGCGTTCACGCTGAAGAGCCCGCGTTCGCGGAGCTTTAGCTCCTCAGGCCTTCGCGTTCGCGGTCGCAAGGCCGCGTTCGCATAGAGTAAGTGTCTCCCCCTCCCCCCAGGTCCAATAATGCATTGCGTTCGCGAGAGCCCGACCACGTTCACGTAGGGTCTCCCGCCAGTCCACTGCGTTCGCGTCAAGGGTCCCGCGTTCGCATAGAACAAAAAGGCCCAGCTCAATTTACTCTACGCGTTCGCGGTTGAAGCCACACGAACACGAAGAACAATTTCGCTGGCCTATCCGAAACTCACCCGAGCCCTCGGGGCTCTAAATCAAACATGCATGCAAGTCTCAAAACATCATACGGACTTGCTCGTGCAATCAAATCATGAAAATAACATGTAAAACTATGAAGTAAACCTCAAAACTCATCATTTTTCTCAAGAACACTTAAAGTTCACTATTCCTCAACCGGACGTCCGAATCATGTCAAATAAACTCCGATTCTCACCAAATTTTACAGATAGTATTCAAATACCATAACAAACACTACCGGGTTCCGTAACTAAAATATGGGTCTGATACCAATGATTTCAAACGTTAATTCTTTTCTTTTATTTTTTTCAAAAATTGATTTCTAAGGTTTGGGACCTCAGAATTCACTTCCGGGCATACGCCCAAGTCCCATATTTTACTGCGGACCTCCCGTGATCGTTGGAACATAGATCCGGGTCCGTTTACTCAAAATATTGACTAAAGTCAACTATAATCAAATTTTAACTCTAGAACTTACTATTTCTCATATTTTCACATAAAAGCTTTTCAGTTTCACGTTCGGATTGTGCACGCAAATCGAGATAATTAAAATTAGTCTTTTTATAGCTAATAAGCCTAGAACGGAGTCTTAATTCATAAAATGACCTCTTGGGTCATCACAGGCAAGTAGGGATGTCGACCAAGAGTTCCGCTCTTCTATATAGTACTAGTATTGTTAAGCCCGTGATGACCCCGGGCCAAGCCTAATACTAAAAATTAAATGATAATCGTCATATTTACTATTTACAGTTCTAGTTGGTTTAAATAGATTATACACAGAATATCTACCGCTTTAAATATATCAAATATATATTATACATTCGCCAATTATTTTAATTTAAGTGATTGAGTCACCGGATATTTGAATTAAATTTTTTAATTATTTGTAGACATAATTTTAAAAACATTTCTCTTGGTTTGCTATGGTAATACTAATTACTTCTCATATGGTTTTAAATACTAAAATTACCTATTTTGTTTCTGTTTTCTTGTTAAGAAACTAATTTAAGTGATATATTTTTTATAATATTTCGTAATTACCTTCCACAACCTTACTTATTAGTTTTTAAGTTTTGAACATAAATCGCTCTTTTGTAAAATAGAAAATGACACTATATTCTTTGACTAATCTTTCAAATCTTTAAAAGATAAAAATTGATTATTATGAGATTAATTCGATGAGAAAGAAAAAAAAGTCTCACGGCTTTGCATTTGATTATTTTTAGCGAAAGTCTATGTAGATTCAAGATGTAAATTTGTTAGTATATAACGAGGCATATGCTTATCTTTAATTTTACTTTAATGTTGCTTTTTTTTTTTAATCTCTCTTTCTTTTAAGATGCAGTTTGTCGATATTTTTTCTTATTGTTGGATAGTTCTTTTACTTTATACAAATAATTTTATGTTCTTGTGCTTTCAAGTATTTTTACTTTATTATGTACTTTAATTATTCTTTATTAATTTGCAACAAGTAAGGAAGGTTTACATTTATGTTAGGATGTTTATTGCATATGCCTTGTAAATCATACATTTGTTTTCTCGTTCTTGATTTTCTTGCTTCCAATACTCTTACATAAATATAATGGAGATATGTAACTCTAGCCAAGTAGTGTAATATAAGAATGTTATCTTCTTTTCTCCGAAAATTCTAATATGGAAGGTAAATATAACATTGCAAATCACAAGGTTGATAAGTGTTATAACGATAAACATGATGGAAATCTCTGAAATCACCTTATTTATTTTTTGCCCACTCGTCTATATTACGTAACAAAATGTGAATTTCAAAATGTTAAGAACTTATACATATGAATTTAAAATTCACATCAAGATTGAACTGGCTGACCACGTAGTATGCATTGCACTATTTTCCTGTAGAGAGATGGACTAAAAGCAACAACTTACACTGTTCGTTATGTTACAACGTAAAAAAGCAAAATATATAAAGAGATTTTTACCTTCATATACTACATATGAAATTTATTTACCTTTCCTATTCAAGTTTTAACTTAATTACATGAGTATATACAATTTACCTATTATATACAAATTAGTATTTATAAATATCCATTTATATTAGGAATTGAATTGCGAATCAGTTATATCCCCATCTATGCTCTTTCTCTCCTTCTCCATCCTTTCCCCAATTTTTCTTACTTCCTTTTCTCTGCTTTTTATCCTCTCTTTTTGTGTAAATTAATTTCAAATGTTTTAATATAGAGTTTTAACTTAGCACTATCCTTTCATGTTGCACAATTGGTGTTCGAATTGAAATTGTTAATCAATATATTATGATGATGTTTGATTCTCCACCATTGACAACCATTAAAAAGCTTCAAAGGTTTGAATTCGAATTTGGGTTTTATAAACTATTGTTTATTTGGATTGGGTGTTTGTCACGACCCGGAATTCTCACCGTCGGGACAGTTATGGCGCCTAACATTTCACTTGCTAGGCAAGCCACGTTAGAGTATTTTAAGCTAACCTTATTCAACACAATCAACAACAGTAATAAATTAAGATGAAGAACAACGAATACAGAATAATATAAAGTCTTCAATATTTACAACTACCCGGATCTGGAGTCACAATTCACGAACTACTAAGATTTCTACAAACAGAGTCTAAAGAAGGAAAAAATACACTATTTTGAAATAGAAAACAGTAAAAGATAAAACTAAGAAGAGACTCCAGGATCCACGGACGCCGGCAGATCTACCTTGCATCTCCTGATAGCAATCCGGCAGCTAATCTCTCGATCAACTAGAGCCGGTACCAAAATCTGCACAAAAAGTGCAGAGTGCAGTATCAGTACAATCGACCCCATTTACTGGTAAGTGTTAAGCCTAACCTTGACGAAGTAGTGACGAGGCTAAGACAAGACACCCACAATCAACCTGTACTAGTCAACATTGTATATACAGATAACAGTAAAGAATTAAACAGGTAATATCGCGAGGGGGAAACATACCGAGGAGAAATACGAGGTAAAGAACTACAGTAGAACGATAACTTGGACAGTAAATATACTATGAACAAATAAGGACCAATGAACACAACAAAGAAAAAGTGTACACCATCACCCTTCATGATTTTACTCTCATCCTCACCATGAAATTAATAGAAACGACACGACATCACCCTTCGTGCATTAACTCTCATAACATGGCACGACATCACCTTTCGTGCATTACTCTCACAATATGGCACGACATCCCCCTTCGTGCATTAACACTCTCAACCTCACATAAAGTCAATAGAAATGGTACGGCATCACCCTTCGTGCATTAACACTCTCCCTCACCAAAACAAGAAAAATGACAACAGGGAGATAGAAACAACAAGAACCGGTCTTACTTCAACATTTGGTTCCACAATATGTGACGAGCCATCCGGTCGTTTTGAGAGTTAGAGCTCGATCCCTTATTAACAACCTTCCCCATGTCGTATTCTGCTATATTGGGTTGCCGGAGGATTCGTGTTGGTTTTTGAAACGAATTGAGACACTTAGTCTCTTATTTGGAAGCTTGAGTTAGAAAGATCGACCGGATGTTGACTTGTGTGTAACGACCTCAGATTTGAATTCTGATGGTACCGTTAGCTCTGTTAGGTATTTTAGACTTAAGAGCGTGTTCGGAATGTGATTTGGAGGTCCATGGTAGATTTATGCTTGAATTGGCGAAAATTAGAATTTTGGCGATTTTGGTCGGCACTGAAAATTTTGATATCGAACCCAGAATGGAATTACGGAAGTGGGAGTAGGTTCGTGGTGTCATTTTTGACTTGTGTGTAAAATTTGAAGTCATTCGGACGAAATTTGATATGTTTCGACGTCACTTGTAGAATTTGGAAATTTCAAAGATCATTAGGCTTGAATCCATGCATAATTCGTGTTTTTGATGTTGTTTGGTGATGACCCAAAAGGTCATCCTAAGTAATTCTATCTAAATCTGTGTTCTGAGGCCCCGAAATTCTCCGTTAATCTCACCTCGATATGCGTGCGCAGCCCGGGCGTGTAGCCGAGAAGTCTTTATGTTGAAATTTGATGAAAAATGGAATTTATTATAACTAAATGAATAAAGTTGACTTTGGTCAATATTTTTGGTAAACGGACCCGGACCCGTGATGTGACGGTCCCGGAGGGTCCGTAGGAAAATATGGGACTTGGGCGTATGCCCGGAATCAAATTCCGAGGTCCCAAGCCCGAGAAATGAATTTTTAAAGAAAATTATTTTCTGAAAATATAAAGGATTTTGAAATTGAATAATTAAGTGACAACCGTGTTACCGGGCTCGTATTATGGTTCCGGAGCCCGGAACATGTTTATTATATGTTATTTGTTTTATCTGTGAAATTTGGTGTAAAACGGACGTGAAACGACGTGATTCGGATTAAAATTGGGAAAGTTAAGCTTTATGAAGTTTAAGAAAAATTCTAAGAGTTTTGAGGTTTGATTCGATGATCTTGATGATATTTTGGTGATTTGAATGCTTGAATAAGTTCGTAGGATGTTTTGGGAGTCGTGTGTGTTTTTGGTTTTGAGACCCGAGGGCTCGGGTGAGTTTCGGGTAGCTAACGGGGTGTTAAAGAGTCAAAAATCTGGTGTTTTGGACTGGTTTCTGGTGTCTGGTGTTTTCTTCTCTGCGATCGCAGCCCTTGCTCCGCGATCACAGAGGTCTGTCCAGGTCCTTTCCGCGATCGCATCTCTTCGACCCGCGATCGCATAGTGTGACGTCCCAGTGTTCCGCGATCGCAAACCTCTTCCTGCGATCGCATAGGGTCAGCTAAGCTATGCTCCGCGATCGCGACTCCTCTTCTGCGATCGCAGTGAGTTAGGACCAGACTCTCTGCGATCGCAGCCCTTTTCTTGCGATCGCGATGAACAAAATCGCCCAGTTAATTCCTTAAGTCAAAAACAGAATGCTACTACGGGATTTTACCATCCTTTACCTTTTTCTTTCCTCTCCAACCTCCATTGAAGGCCTCCAAGCCAATCCTTCCTCCATAGCTATTGGGTAAGTGATTTTAACTCCTATTTCCCCCCACTTTTCTTCCATAATCACTAGAATCTAGGCCTAAAATCCTAAAATCAAACTAGAAATTAGGGATTTTGGGTAGAGTTAGGTTTTTGGGAATTTTGGGTGATTCAACCTCAATTTGGGGTCGAATCTTAAAACAAGTTATATATTCTAACTCGTAGGGTTATGGGTGATCGAGTTTTGGTCCGAGCCTCGTATTTGGACCAAGCGAGCCCGGGGTCGAATTTTAGTATTTTTGGAAGAATAGTAGAAAATGTATAATTAGGCTTTGGAATTGGTTTATTGAGTATTTATTGATGTTAATAAATCCATTATGTCTAGATATTATCGATTCGGAGTTGGATTCGAGAGGGAAGGCGATATTAGAGGCTTGACTTGCACTTTGGAGTCGAGGTAAGTGTTTGGCCTAACCTTATCTTGAGGGATTAGGTATAGGGTCTTATTTGCTATGTGTAATTCATGTCCAACGTATAGGCGGGGTGACGAGTGCCTATATGTTGCGGTCAAGTATGCCCGTGAGTCAATTGTGATGAATCATACCGTGTTCTTAATATTCTCCGTACTATGAGTAATTGGTGATTTAGAAGTGATACCTTGATGTTGTTTCATGACATTGGGAGTTATTGTGTTATTTGTTTCAGTTGAGGCTTTTACTGTTGAAATTGTATTTCAGATGCGAGATTGGTTATAGTTGAGTCCCTTGCCGGGACGATAGAATTTTATTGAGTATTTCCCTACACTTGTTTCATGACTTCTTATTGTTGATTTTCACATTATATTGTTGATCGTTATATTATTTATCACACGAGGGGACATGCCGTGCTTATTGTTTATTATTTATCACACGAGGGGACATGCCATGTTGATTGTTTATTATTTATTGCACGAGGGGACATGCCATGCTCATCGTTTGTTATTTATCACACGAGGGGACATGCCGTGTTGATCGTTTATTATTTATTGCACGAGGGGACATGCCGTGATGATTGTTTTTTATTTATCACACGAGGGGACATGCCGTGTTGATCGTTTATTATTTATTGCACGAGGGGACATGCCGTGATGATTGTTTTTTATTTATCACACGAGGGGACATGCCGTGTTGATCGTTGATTATTTGTTGCACGGGGGACATTCCGTGCCGAGTGTTACTATTTATTGCACGAGGGGACATTCCGTGCCGAGTGATTGCGAGATTATGCACGAGGGGACATGCCGTGCCTTTGCTGTTCATTATCTGTCCTGAGACGTTAAATTCCGGCTTTTACTTTTTACACTTCAGTTATTACCCTGTTCTACTTTGCTAGCATTTTGTTGCCCCTTTTACCCCCATCATGTTCTCCCCGTATCTGTCTTACTTGCTTATTTCCGTCGATATTTTCCTGTTATTATATAGAATTGCACAGGTGCATATATATTGTTGTCGGTCCTAGCCTCGTCACTACTTCGCCAAGGTTAGGCTCGGCACTTACTCAGTACATGGGGTCGGTTGTACTGATGCTACACCTGCACTTCTTTATGTTGTGCAGACTACGCAGCCGGACCCGGTGGTCACTGACGGTTGGAGCATTCCATCAGTTCATACATGAGACATCGAGGTAGACCAGCAAACGTTCGTGGGCCTTGGAGTCACCTTCTACCCTTCACTTTCAGCTCTGTCTTATCTTATAGTTCAAAGACGGTCATATGTACTTATTTTCAGACCTTTGTTTTAGTAATCTCTTAGACAGTTCGTGATTATGTGACACCAGTTCCGGGGTTTGTATATGGGTTTTATTTTGAAGTTGTTATATTATTTTTGGTAATTTGTTAACCTTCATTTTGTTGACCATCGATGCCTTAGTTATCTTGTTCGCTTTAGTTGTTAATGAGTTTTATTTAGTTCAAACGTTGGCTTGTCTAGTGGGTTCAATGTTAGACACAGTCATGGCCCGAAGGTGGGATTTCGGGCCGTGACAAGTTGGTATCAGTGCCCTTGTCTGCAGAAGATGAGTTTTGGACTTTAAGTCATTTCCGCACCTCCGAGGGATTTTTCGCAGGTGCGGCGTCGCAGGTGCGACAGTAGGTCCGCAGATGCGGAATCGCTGGGCAGAATCGAGGGTTGTTGCTCATTTCACACAAATTCTATTTTGAGCTTAGAGGACGGTGATTGTTCGAGAGTTTTTCAGATGAGATCACTGGGTAATGATTCCTAATCCTATTTTGATCATATTTCATTAATCCATAGTTGTTTTCTTCATTGAATTAAGGAATTTGAGGGTGGAAGTTAGGAAATAGGGGGAAACGTTCCCCAATCAAAGTTCTGAGTTTTGAGTGGGATTTAGGCGTCAAATTTGGATGATTTTGTATGAGTGAACTCGTGAGTGAATATGTGTTCTTAATTGGTAACTTTTACCCGATTCCGAGGCGTGAGCCCTGTGAGGCTTTTTGGGCGTTTTATATTGCCTTAGCCTTGATTTCATTATCTAGATTGGTTACTTGTAGCTATTTTTATGTTATGTAATTGATTTGATTAGATTTGGTACACTCGGAGTCGGATACTCGTGGAAAGAGCGTGATTTCGAATTGATTGAGCTTGGTTCGAGGTAAGTGTCTTGCCTACCTTGTGTGGGGGAACTTTCCCTTAGAACTTTGGTACTGTTTGATATATGAGCGCCGTGAACGTGAGGTGACGAGTACGTACACGGGCTATTTGTTGTAAAACTCCATTTTTCACTAAATCATAACTTGTTTTTCTCCTTGTTTGAACTACACTAGCATATGTAACTACCTTGTTTAGATTAGAAAAGCATGCCTACGTGTTTTGACTGTCTATTTGAACTATGTGCAACATGTTTAGTGAAATTTCCTATTTCATTGCTTTGAACTTAGTCTAAACTACAGATTTTCTTGCTGTAACTGTTGTGTATATTGGTTGAGCTGCATATTTACTTTGAGGCTACGGAACGGTATTCCAAGATATCCCCCTACACATTTACGTTTGGGACTACTGATAGTAGGCGATTTAGACTATACTTTCACCCTTAATGAACCACACTTTATTATGTTTTAAGTGCAAATAATGATAACAAAATGCTCTAATCAGTGTTTCTATGCTTTGCAGGATATAATCTATGATGGGAGATACTTTGGAGCATTTTTGGAGCCAATTAAGTGAGTTTAAGGCCAATTGAGAAGAACCCGTGAGAAAAAGAACAAGAAAAAGGCGAAGTTTGCTGGAACGGAGCCCACCGCGACCGCGGCTGGAGCGCGGTGGGCAAGACAGCGAGATTCAGAAAATGGGTGTTTCACCGCGGTCGTGCCGCGTTTCTGCCGCGGCCGCGGGCGAGTACTGGAAGGCTAGAAAACTGAAGGACTAAAATGCAAAAAGGGGAATAATTAGCCTAGCCCTATTTAAACCTCATAAACTCGCCCAAGAAAAAAAAGCTTGTTTTTAGACTCAAGTAGGAGGCAAGAAAGCAACAATTAGAGTTTTTCTATTCTCTTTATTTTATGTTTATTTTGAGAATTATGATTTTTTTTGAGTTTTTATTGTGTTTGAGTATGAGTAGCTAAACAACCCATCTAGGGTTGATGAACCCAATTGTTAGATGAGATTTTGACTCATTATTGTTATAATCGATCCATTTTTTCTAAAGATTGTTCAACTACGTTGTGTATGGTGATTAATTGAATGAACCCTTGATTAATCGTATCTATTTGCTTTGTATTTCTTGAAAAAGAATACTAAGTTATATTGTTGATTGAACAACACCACTTTTGGGTAATTGAAGAGATTCATTACTTGAATTTAAAAGTGGGGTTAGAAATAACGAAACTTTGGTGGGATAAATTAGAGCTGTAACAATTATCAGCTAGAGTAGTTCGAGAGAATGCTTTAGTAAATTACTGTAGTTGATCGAGAGATAATTGAAGTAGCCCATAGCTCCCAATCCTCTTAGAGTGACTCTGTGAGATTATAGCAAAAGAGTCAGAATTAGTCTAGCAATTGGGGAAATCATTACCCTAGACGTTTTTATCATTGAGTATCTTTATTGTTAATTATTGCTTGTTTTGAATATTAGCTCTTTTAGTCAATAAATTCCAACAAGTATTGTGAAAAATTATTGCATTCGGAATTTGTCTGAGCTTTAAATAGCAGCACTAAAAGTTGTAATAGATAGGTTAGTTCCCTGAGGATTCGTCTCCGGACTTAAACCGGATTATATTTGCAGGGACCGCTTTTTCTTTTATAAGGTATAGTTGGGAGTGATCAAATTTTGACGCCGTTACCGGGGAACTAACGGTGTTATTTATTACAACATAGAAGTACTGCTAAAATTATTAGTTTGGCTCAATTTTCTATGGTGCTAAATACCTTTACATTGAAATTCTCACGTTTGACTTCTTGTGTGATCCAGGTGTATGCCTAGAAACTCTTCGAGGACTGGTGAACTTCTTGAAGGACTCTCAGACCCTGAGAAAACATTCCGGGCACTAAACCGGGCTAACAAGAGAGACAGACAATTACAGAAAACTACAATGGAAAACTTGGAATTCAACAACGCAAACAACCGGGTACCTCTTGTACCCAACGTTGGAGAAGGTGCACCACGTGCACCAAGCGAAGTACCAGTGGCACCTCTTGTGCTGGAAGCATCACTCTATGACTGGGCACAACCCACAACTGACAACCTGGCCACAACCATCGCTGTGCCCCAAATACAGGCGGAGACATTCCAAATCACTAACAACATGCTGCATCTTTTGCAGAATAACGGATTGTTCTCCGGGTCACACATTGAAGACCCTCAACAACATTTGAAATTTTTTATGTCAATTTGTGTGACCCAAAGTCAGCCAAACGTGACACCTGAGGCCATCAAGCTGCTGCAGTTCCCGTTCTCTGTGACTGGGGGAGCTCAGTCTTGGCTAAATTCACTCCCAATCAATTCCATAGCCACATGGGAGGAATTAGTCAAGCAGTTCTTGAACAAGTTCTACCCTCCCCCCCCCCCCCCAACAAGACTGCCAGACAGATAGATGAAATATTACAGTACAGGCAGATGCCCACTGAGACCCTACAGGAAACGTGGGAAAGATTCAAGGAGATGTTGGTGAGGTGTCCTCACCATGGTATTCCAGATCAGATGCTCGGCCAGAGATTTTACATGGGATTAGCAGATAACTTAAAATCAAATGTTGACGCTTCAGCTGGAGGTGCTTTTCTGAGCAAGACATGCACTGAGTGCAAAATCCTGCTTGATAAGATGGCCCAGAATTCATGGTGGATGATGTGAGGTACACCTTTGACACCAATTGTGCATTTAGTTCCTCTTGACCCGAATAATTCCCATGCAGAGAACATAGCAACACTCATGACTCAAATGAGTATCCTGACTAAGAAGATTGATGAAATGGGTACAAAGCAGTTGCATATCGTAGATACTACAAATGGAGGATTATGCACCCCTTGCATCAATCAATCTTATGTGTGTTCATGGAGTGGAGAAGGAGACAACCAAGGATCCAGAGAGGATATGAATTATGTTAACAATTTTGGAGGTCAATGGCAAGGAGGACAATAGTAGGGGCCAACAGCCAACCAGCAATACAGACCGAACATGACACATCCTGGAGGTATGCAACCCCAAGGCCAAGTGGTTCCATATCAGAGACAACAGGGCTACCAACAGCAACAACACCAACAACAGTTGACATATCAGCCACCTCTTCAGCAACAAGACAACAACATGGTGGAGATTAAGGGTATGTTGCAACACCTTATTGGCACGAATGGGAAGATGCAGGAAAAACTGGCAGCACATGATTCAACAATAAAGGGGATTGAAACTCAATTGGGGAAGCTTTCCATGGCCTTAAATAACCGTCCTCAGGGAGCACTGCCAACTGACACAAACATCAACCCAAAAGAGCAGAACCACAATTAGCTATGACAACCAGTCTCCGAAATGGGAGATATTTAGATAGGGAGCAAGAAATTGCTCAAACCAGCAGAGAGACTGCTCCAGCTCTTCCAATTCCAGTTGTGGTAGATGAACCAGCAGAACTTATAGAAGTGGTGGTTGAACAGGCACATGTAGATAAGGGTAAAGCCAAAGAAGGTGATCATGTTGCAGAACAAGTGGTCCATCCTATGCCACTTAATTCCAACAAAGAACAACCATCTAGCAGTGGTCAAAAGGTGATGCTTGAACCATTCCCTCAGAGATTGGCAAAGCAAAAGAAGGAAGATCAATAAAGAAAATTCATGGAGATGCTTCGTCAAATTCAATTGAACATTCCCTTGATGGATGCTTTGAGGGAAATGCCAGGCTATGCTAAGATGATGAAGGACCTGATGTCACGTAAATTTGACTTTCAGGACCTGTCCACAGTAACTTTGACATAGACCTGCAGTGCAGTAGTGACTAGACCCATGGCTAAAAAGATGTCTGATCCAGGTAGCTTCACTATCCCGTGTACCATTGGGAGTTATGCTTTCGCAAAGGCACTGTGTGACTTGGGATCCAGCATTAATTTGATGCCTTTGGCAATATACACAAAGTTGGGCATTGGCAGAGCTAGGCCGATTTCTATGCTTTTGCAGTTGGCCGATCGCACGGTTAACAGGCCAACTGGTATCCTTGATGATGTGCTAGTGCAAGTGGGGAAATTTGTATTCCCCGTAGACTTTGTTATTCTGGACTGTCAAGTGGACGAGGAGATTCCCATCATTTTGCGAAGGCCATTTTTAGCCACTGGTAGAGCACTGATCAATTGTGAAACTGGGGAATTGAAAATAAGGTTGAATGATGAAGAAGTGATATTTAATGTTCAAAAATCCATGAGGAGACCCATTGAATATGCAAATTTCTCACTAGTGTAGGCGGTCGATGTGATTCTACATGAAGAAGATGAGACCCTTACTGCCAAAGATCAGTTGGGAGCCTGTTTGACAAATTTAGAAGAAATGGATGGCTAAGGGTTGGCAGAGCGGGTCATGGAACTCGAAGGCCAAGGATTTTGGAAGAGGGAACCTCGATTCGATCCCCTCTATTGGGAGGAAAGAGCCACACCACCCGCCAAACCATCAATCGAAACACCACCGCAATTGGAGCTGAAGCCACTTCCAGCCCACCTTAGATATGCTTTCTTGGGTCCTGACTCTACTTTACTTGTTATCATATCATCGAGTTTTCTATATGTGAAGGTAAATCAGTTACTGAAGGTTTTGCAAGAGTGCAAAACTGCCATTGGTTGGACCATGGCAGACATAAAGGATATCAGCCCAGCCTATGCATAAAATTCTCCTAGAAGAAGGGCACAAACCTTCCAGGGAATACCAATGAAGGCTGAAACCGAACATGAAAGAGGTAAGGAAAAAGGAGGTGATCAAGTGGCTGTACGCGGGCATCATCTTTCCCATCTCTGACAGCAATTGGGTGAGCCCCGTCCAGTGTGTACCGAAAAAAGGTGGAATGTCGGTCATACAAAATGAAAAGAATGAGTTGATCTCAATTCGTACAGTCACAGGGTGGCGGATCTGTATGGATTACAGGAAATTAAACGCAGTCACCCAGAAGGACCATTTCCCGTTGCCTTTCATTGACCAGATGTTGGACAGGTTAGCAGGGCACTCTCATTTTTGTTTATTGGACGGATACTCGGGGTACAATAAGATATCAATAGCCCCGTAAGATAGAGAGAAGACGTCCTTCACATGTCCGTATGGCATCTTTGCCTTCTGGAGAATGCCCTTTGGGCTTTGCAATGCACCAACCACATTCCAGCGGTGCATGTTAGCCATCTTCACCTACATGGTCGAAGACATTATGGAGGTGTTTATGGATGAGTACTCTGTGGTAGGAGATGAAACAAATTTGGTGCTGAATTGGGAGAAGTGTCATTTTATGGTACAAGAAGGAATAGTGCTGGGACATAGAGTGTCCAAAAAGGGGATTGAAGTAGACCATGGAAAGTTTGATGTGATTGAGAAGTTGCCACCACCTACTTCAGTGAAAGGAGTGAGGAGTTTCCTTGGTCACGCTGGCTTCTACCGGGGGTTTATCAAGAATTTTTCAAAAATTTCTAACCCTTTATGTAAGCTGCTTGAATAAGACTAGCACTTTGTGTTTTCTTATGCTTGCAGGTTGGCATTTGAGGAGCTGAAGAAGAAACTGGTAACTGCACCCATTATTGTTGCACCTAACTGGGAGCAACCGTTCGACTTGATGTGCAATGCCAGTGATTATGCGATAGGAGCGGTCTTGGGACAGCGCAAGGAGAAAGTAATGCACCCCATATACTATGCAAGTAGAACGCTTAGTGGGCCAGAGTTGAACTACACGGTCACTGAGAAGGAAATGCTCGCTGTAGTGTTTGCCTTCGACAAATTCAGGTCATATCTGATTGGTTCGAAAGTTAATGTTTACACTAGCCATGCAACCATTAGATACTTGATAGCAAAGAAGGAGTCAAAGCCCTGCCTGATTCGCTGGGTTTTGATGCTACAAGAGTTTGACTTGGAAATTCGTGACCAGAAGGGTACAGACAACCAAGTGGCAGACCATCTCTCGAGGCTAGAAGGGGCAGAAAAGAGAACAGAAACTGAAGATATCCTTGAGACTTTCCCGGATGAACAATTACTGGCGATGACAATGGAGGAGGCACCCTGGTATGCTGATATTGCTAACTACTTAGCATGTGGTATAGTGCCTCACGATTTCTCTTCCACTCAAAAGACAAAAAATTTCCGGGATTGTCGTAACTATTATTGGGATGAGCCCTTATTGTTCAAAATATATGTTGATAACATGATCCAGCGGTGTATCCCCGAGCAAGATCAAACCTCTATTTTGCAGGCCTGTCATGCTTCACCTTACGGGGGACACTTTGGAGGAATCCGAACAGCAGCAAAGGTGCTAGAATCAGGCATGTACTGGCCTATATTGTTCAAGGATGCGCATGCTTGGGTCAAAATATGTGATGAATGCCAAAATACGGGCAACATATCTCGTCGTCATGAGATGCCAATGACCACAATCCAAGGGGTGGAAGTATTCGACTTGTGGGGGATCAACTTCATGGGGCCATTTGTCAGCTCTTACGATAACAAGTACATATTGATTGCCATTGACTATGTCTCCAAGTGGGTCGAAGCAGTTGCTCTCCCAACCAATGATGCAAGGGGGGTAACCAACTTCTTAAAGAAAAACATCTTCACTCGTTTTGGTACCCCCGGGCTATAATTAGTGATGGTGGCTCTCACTTTTGCAATAGAGAATTTGCCCGCTTGTTGGAGAAGTATGGAGTTCGACACAAGGTCGCCTCATCGTATCACCCACAAACGAGCGGGCAGGTTGAAGTGTCTAATAGGGAAATCAAAAGTGTCCTCTCGAAGACTGTGAACACAACAAGAACTGATTGGGCTATGAAACTGGATGATGCATTGTGGGCATACCGCACAACCTTTAAAACTCCGATTGGTATGTCACCATACAAATTGGTGTTTGGTAAAGCCTGCCACCTTCCAGTTGAGCTTGAACATAAGGCTTTGTGGGCACTGAAACAACTGAATTTGGACATGGAAACATCGTTCACCAACAGAGTTAATGGGCTGCATGAGCTTTAGGAATTCCGGTTCCACGCATTTGAGAGTGCTCGATTATACAAGGAGAGGATGAAATTGATGCATGACAAACACATCTTGGATCGACACTTCCAACCTGGCGAACTAGTGCTACTATACAACTCAAGACTGAGATTGTTCCCGAGTACGCTAAAATCCCGATGGTCAGGACCGTTCAAAGTAGTGCAACCGTTCCCAAGTGGGGCTGTAGAAATTGAATCAGAAGATGGGACAAACAAATTCAGTGAATGGGCAGATGTTGAAACATTACCTTGGTATGAGTGAAGAAAAATGGGGCAGTGTGGTCATAACTCTAGAGGAGCCCCAATTAACAACTGAGGAGTAATAGCAAGAGTTTGCGTCGTGCCGCAACGTTAAATCGGGCGCTTCATGGGAGGCAACCCATTGATTTTGTATTCTTCGTGCCGCGACATTAAATCAAGCACTGCATGGGAGGCAACCCATGATTTTAGTTGTTTTCTCTTTTGTGTGTGTTGTAGGTGATGTACATGAGACTAACCCATTATCGAGTGTGCATGACAAGCTTGGAGGTGTGTGGAGCGAAGACGAGGTCATAAAACAACTCTGGTAAGGTAAATATGTACAGAAAACACACAAAAAGTGAGCTTCAGACACCGCGGCCGCGGAACAACCGCGGCGCGGCCGCAGTAGAACTTGTACATTCTGAACTTGGTCGCACGTTCGTCACCGCGACCGCGACAAAACACATATTTTCTTAACCATTTTCACCGCGACTGCAGCAGGACCGCGACCAAGTCTGTACTTTTTGAATCTCACCGCGAACGCAGCGAACCGCGGCGCGACCGCGACGAAGTAGAAACTTTCTGAATTTCACTCATCGCTTCGACCGCGACCACGGTCGACCGCGGCGAGCCTGCTGACCGCGCCAGGTACGTTATTGTTGGGATTTTTTGGTTTAGTTCTTTTAAATTTTTTATTTTATTTTCTTTTCCCCATTCTTCTAAATCTTATCCCCCACCTCCCCCACTTCCCCATTCTTCTAAATCCTAAATCCCTAAATTCTCTCCCCTCTCCTCTTCTTAATAGTGCTCACGCCCCCCCCCTCTCCCCATAGTTTTTCTTCCAACTTCCCCAAACTCACACCTCTTCTCTCTCTAATCTCCATTGTCTCCACCTACTACACTCCTCCTCTTCCCTGTACAAGTAAGTTTCTCTGTCTTTATCTTTTAAATATTTTCTTGTAGTTCATCGTTGTATGGTAGATGTAATGAGGATTCTCCACCATATTTAGGCTAGACGTTTTGGGTCTTTTTTCTCTGTGGAATTGATTTAGGGTGTCTTGGTGTAACGATTGACTATGGTGGGAAAAATTCTTATTAGTGGGGTGACATTGGTACTAGATAGTGGTTGAAATTGGGGAGGATTTATTCTATTAGGGGCTAATATATGCATGTCACTGATTCCGCACACCTGGTGTTTGTAAAATTGCCCCATTCAGCAAATAATTGGTATTGTGACCGTTGTAGATACCCAATTTTTTCTCAAACTATTTTTAATCTTGCATATATGCCTTCAAAATCACTTTTCATGATAACTGGCATTTTTCCTATAATTTTACATATTTTTATTAATTTTTTTACCAATTTATTCAGCATTTTATTCAATAATTATCCATAAATTATATTACAAATAATTTCAAAATATTTCTAGCTCGATGTATAATTTTTTATCCTATTAGGGTCTAATTATTTCACAAATTAGCCAATTTGGCTTTATTTAGCTATAATTACAGTAATTTTGCAATTATAGCCTAATTGTACATTTTGTGCTATTTTAATTCGATAATTAGTCATTTTTATATTTTAATATTTACCTTAATTTCCATTTATTTAGCATTAATTTCATTTTTATAATTATTAGCTATTTTATTAATTATCTATCTAATTTTATGGGTATTTAACTAATAGCCATTCTAATTTGTTTTCAACCATGGCCTAAATTAAACCCAATACCCAATTAAATCCGCCCAATTAACCCAGCCCAAAACCTAAATCTCTACCCGGCCCAACCCCACGACCAATCTGAGCCATTGATCAATTTAAATCAATGGCCCAGATTAGTGTTACCATAATTAACCTAAGGCTAACCCCCCCGGTCCCTCATTTTCACTCGGTCTCTCATCTATCTACTCTCTCTCTCTCTCTCTATCTCTCTAACCTCTTCTAGAGGCTTCCAGTCTCTCCACCTCTGATGAAGCCCGTTCGTCTTCTCCGGCCGTCTCTTCGCCGGAGGCCATGAAATCCTCCCCATCTTCCTGCCTCTCATGGCTCCTTCACACCGGTGTTGCCGTCTCTAAGGTCTTCAAGAGACCATGTCACTCTCTCACACTTTTGACCTGTTTCAGGCCTTCATGGCTCAATTTTGAGTAAGATCTTCCTATTTTTTGCCAAAACTTATAGGTTTCTAGGCCGATATCTTCATTTCTGGGTTCTCTCTTTGAAACCCTAACTCTGAAACCTTCGATTCCTTTAGATCTGTAATAGATTTCTGTTTATTCTGAGGTTTTCACCTATTTTCTCTTAAAACCCCGATGCTTTTCAAACGATTCTGCATTTTTGAGAACTAGGGTTTCTTGACCCCTTTTAAAACGTTTATCTTCTGATTTTAGCACTAATATATGATTTTCAGTATAATTTTGAAACGTTTGCTTAAACTTGCTCTTTTGTTTGAGTTATTCTATTGAAACCCCAATTTTTAGGGTTTGAGTTCATCCTGCTTGCTATGTTTTGCTAACTTATATGTTTTCCCGGACTTTCTATGTGCTCTGGGCTTCTCGTTTTAATTTGTTGATAAAGTCTTTGAATCTCTACTGTTCTCTACTACTTGCTTAGGGTTTCTATGATTTTGTGCTATTTTCTTGATTGTTTGTTATGTCGATGTTTTACATAATATTCCTCACTGATTCTATTGATTTCCCACAAAGATGCGATATTTTCCTTAAAGTCATAATTTTGTATATTTTCCTGTGATTCTGTACTGAATGTTGAGTTGTTTCCTTGTTTGTGTGGTACTTCCCTTAGTTAGTATTGATGCTCTATGATTTTCAAACCCATTCGTGATTCTTGTGACTGATTTTCAGAATCAAAATGGTGTTTTACCTTATTTTGTGTTGTCAATTGTTTGACATATATTTTCCTTAATTATGTATTGTGCACTTAGCCTTTATTACATGCCACGTCCTTTATTATTCCTATTATGGTAAAGTCAATTTTTAAGCGATTCTTTCCTTATTTGATGCAATTTGTACCCGTTTGAACTAGGACTCCCTAATTAAAGGGAGTCCAGGCCTGTGATTGATTCTAATGGAATATTATTTCCATTGTTATGAGTAATCAATACTCCTTACCTTATTTCACTACTCGTTTTCAAAACTATAAGTATTCTACTCTCTCATTAGCATAAAGGACGAACATACATATTGTTCTACTCTCTCTTACTCACACACAAATTCTATTGCTCTTCTCTTGATTGCTTGCTGTTACTAGTCGGCTGAAAGCCAAGACTAGTTATTATACTTGCTTACTTCTTACTCTGTGTTTGCTATCTTCAACTGGTATATTTCCAATTTACATTTAAAGTTCCAAAACAATATGTTTCTTTGGGTACTACGATTCATCTTGTTTCTAATCTTCTTTTACTTATGGCTTTGATGTTCTACTTGCAACTAGTTTGTATGCTTGTTGTTACCTTTCCCCCTTTTAAATTTAGCATGTTAGTTCCCCTTTGCATGTTTCACATGATCCTGCTATACTTTCTTTATGCTACGACATACACTACACGTTACATAGACTCTATACTATATCTGGGACTTTTCCCTGAACCTATGTATGACTATGTATACTCTCCTCTCCCCAGTACACCCTTAATCTGATTCTGTTTAATTCTTTTGGCAAACTGTGTCTGTGACTGCTTAAGTTCTATACTAGTTTGTTATACTCTAGTACTTCTCTAATGTTAACTTGTATCCCAATATGTTTCTATGTGTCCCCAATCCCTGCTCCTCTGTTTGTATTGCCTCTATGCACTATGTGTTGTTTGGTACTGGTCGATTGTTTTAAAACTGTTTCCTTAAACTGCTCACTTACTATTTTGCAAACTATTTCAAATAAACTGTCCTTTAGAAAGGCTCTTTTAACTCAACTCTTTTTCAAATCCTCTCTTGAACTTCACTTTGTTCTTAGACCATAAGTTCTTCCCCCTTCAGTATGAGCACTGCTTTGGGACCCCTGAGCTCCCTCTGAACTCTGACACACTAAGGCTGGCACTTCCACACTGCACATGTCCAATTCTTGGTTACTAAGTCTGGGTGTGAGCATTGCCCGGGAGCCCTTGAGGGCCTTAGGGAACTTTGACACACCCGGATTATGAAAGGTTGTGAAATACCATATGGCAATGAGGTTTGGAGGACTTGGGCCTAATTGAAGGCTCCCTATAGAATAGCTTCTTATTTTCCATTTTTTCAATTATATAATTTATCATTGGCCTGTAATACTTTGTAAACAACTCTCGGGGATGGATAGTAAAAGGGGGAAAGGGATAATATGCATGCCATAGTTGTTAAAAGGGTAGAAATCTTACTTTAGGTCTTATTTCTCTGCCTGCACAATAGAAATCCTGTATAGGACCCATATTATATATCCTGCTTCTTAGGTCCCATGTTTATTATTTCAGCATCTCATTGTGGTATTATTTTTATCACTTAGAAAGTCATGCTCTAGGATTAAACGTTGACATGAATCATGCTCTAATAATGTTGTAATCTTGTGGTATACTGCCTATAGGGAAAATAATAACGTTAACAAAACTGCAATCATGTTTCACTTAGAGATCCGTTTCTAGGTAAACAACAGTAAAAACTATCACCTACGCTATTCCTGAAGCTGTGCATAATGCTGTGATTCTATGTGCGTTTAGAAATCATGTTTAAGTTACTATGCATCATGCTGCATTAGACATCATGTTATAAGATCGTACTTGTTTGATTACACTTAGCCTAAACACAGATATCTAAAACAGTCCTCTTGTTCTAAACAGTTTGGTAATTAGTCCCTGAACATCTGCAATACCTAGAATTGCATGCTATTAGCTATAATAATCTGGGATAATTAACAAATCTGAATAACTGTTGCATATTATTTTACGCCTAGGCAAACCTTAGGTAATCAATTAAATAAAAACCAGATCTGTCTTTACGATCATGTTTAACCACCAGCATGCTAAAACCAGTAGGCAAATTGATTAGGACCCTTTCCTGAATAATAGGACAGGTCTTCCTATCTGTTTATATGCTCAACTCACTTAGACACCATGTCTTAGGATTCTGAACTTAAATACTTCCCTTAAATGTGTTTGAGTCGTGTTGTCTAATTACTTTACTTTTGAAGGTATATGTGATCCTTTACTTGTTTTCCATGCTCCCCCCTTATTTGCAAGTCCTACTCGTTTATTGTATGTCGCCCTAGCATTTTTTACCTTTAAAACCTGAGTGTCTGGCTAGAAACCTCCCTTTTAGGATAGTAGTCCTAATCTCCTCCAGGATGAATATGAATGGGACGGGTAACAGTACGCAATAGAGTTCGTGACCATTACGCGCTTTAATTACCTCCACGGGGTGAGAAAGGGTAGAATATGGACATGATGACCGATGCGCTAATACCACGTGTAGCCCCTCTCTGAGGAGTGTCATACTGGGTATTGCATTGATGTGATCCATATTTTTTCACAAACCTAGGATATCCTTTACTTTAAATGTTTATATTGAAACTCGTTTCAAAACTTAGCCATTATATAACTATTTTTCAAACACCTTGCATGCTTATGGACTTAAACCCCCTCTTATTTTAGCCTTTATTTGTTTTGTTTGCTAAATTTTACAAATTCACAAAAGCTATTTGGCCGGGAACCACACTTGTGGATCCTGAGGGGTGCCTAACACCTTCCCCTTGGGATAATTTCAATCCCTTACCCTATCTCTGGTTAACAACGCAGTTGTAAATGAACCCCATAGGTGCCCTAACGCACCTTTAAAATCGTTAGGCGGCGACTCTCAAAAAATGCAAACCCCTTCCCAAAAGGAAAGAGTTGTCTTAACCCAAAATGTCCTGAACCCGATCTTCGCGAGGAAAAAGGGGGCGTGACAACCGTCGTGGTGGTGAAGTCTGAGTAACCACCCGATAGTCACACAAATTGGTCACTCTCTAACAATAAACCTTGTTGTAACATGTACCATGTCTCAATTAAGAAAAAGACGAACCCCGACCAGTACCAGCCAGTTTGACTCCACCCGGTTTGTTTCAAAAGATGCTGAAGATAGATTTGAGGCAAAGACGACCCGAAAAATGGTCCACGAAGTTCCTATTGACAGGGAAGCATTTCAGCTTGAGTGCCCGGAGATGTTCACTGAAATAAGGAGACGCCAATTAGACATCTTCTTTGCAGAACCTGAGGAGGCAAGTATTTTGATGGTTCGGGAATTCTATGCGAATTGCCAGGAACATACGAACCGGGTGGTCACAGACCGTAAAACTAAGGTGAATGCGTCACTTGAGGCAATACGCCGGGCATACCAACTACCAACCTTCTCTGGGGATATTGATCACTACCAACTCCATCAGCAACCACCGGTCAATTGGACCATGCTTGTGCAGACAATCTGTGTGGGAGGGGTGCCCACATGGATAAAACATGGCATCACACTGAACTCCCAATCTTTCACTTAGGAGGCTAAATGTTGGTTCACCATCATTTGTAGCTGCATGCTGTCTTCTAGCAACACCACTGATGTCAATGCCACTCGGGCGGTGATGGTTTGGTGTTTTGTCAACCGGCTTGACTTTGATGTATCCCCAGTATTCCATGATGAAATGTTTGTTAGATCGCCTGAGATAGTGAAAGGATTCTACTTCCCTTCACTAGTCACCAGGTTGTGCCGTATGGCCAAGGTCCCTGATAATCTCTTCCTTGATGGAAAACAGGCGAAGAAGGCCCCGTTCAAAGCCAGTAAAATATCAGTGGGCAAAGAGCAGCCTGTCGCTCTTGCTGTAGATGACGAGAATGAGATTGTACCTGATGCTGCCCCGCCTAGGCCACCTCATGATGAAGCGGGTCCCTCTCAACCTTGGCGGAGCACCCTACTGTCTACCTTGGAGGACGATGTGGATGGCCTTCGCACCTCGGTGGACAACCTGAATGCCAGAGTGGATTCTATGGCCACCTAAAATGCAAAGTCCGAAAAACGAATAATGGCCTGGTTTCGTGCATTAGGGCGTGCCTGTCACCTCGACCCGGCCACCGTATCTGATGACGATTGAAAACCAGGGAAGTCTCCTTACCTCACTGTGCTTTGTTGTTGTTGGCTTGGAGAGATGCCAATTTTTTAGGTGGGGGGTGGGGGATATTTTTGTTGTTGTATATGTTTGGTAGTTTTAGTTCTGTTTGGTTGTTGATAATTGAAATTGTTTTTATTTGATTAGTGTTGACTTGGCCCGAAGACGGACACCTTTCGACGGGTCTCTTGAGGGTATTGAGTCGAGTTTAAAAAAAAAGGACTCTTCTCGATGATGGACCTGTTCTTGAGGGAAGTGAGGCTAGAGAAAACACAAAAAGATTTTTTTTTTGTTTTTTTTCTCCTTAGTGTATCAACTCCCCCTTGGTTTTTCTTCAGCCCACGGTTCTTTTCCAAGGGTTTTCAATTAAACCGAGTGTAGTTAGTTTTTCTTTTTTGTAGTTTAAGAGTCGTGGGATAAAATCAAAGATGAGAGTAGGAACCTTAACTCTATGATACCCTGAATAAAAGATTGCTTTAGTGGGACACTTAGTCTCTTTAGTTGACTTTGATAACGCCTTAAATTGTGTGTTCCTGAATGACTCAAGTTCTTAAAAAAAGTGTCTGGTAATCCTAACTAAATTGAGTCATGTTCCATGTGTGAGTGAGACTTTGTGTATTCTATGTTAACACTCAATTCCTAGAACTTGCCCCGTGTGTGTACAAAGAGAAATGGTAGTTTCGTTTGGTCTGGAAAGTGATATAGGCATTTCTTTGCTTAACCCTTCTGTATATAGTTGTCCCACCTAATTGTACATATACTAGTCAACCTCGTTGAGCCTATAAGCATGTTTCCTTGACAACCACATTACAAGCCTGACCCAAGTTTAAATAATCTATCTTGTTGAACCTTATCACCTCTTAGAAGCACTCGCAGTGTAACGAATATGAGAAGAAAAATAAGTGGGGGGGGGGTGGTTGGTTGGGCAGTTAAGTGAAATTAAGGAAACATAAAAGTACATTGGTTGATATCAATTCTATGAGCCACCTGGAAAAAAGAGAGAGAGAGAGAGAGAGAGAGAACATCTCAATTGGTGGTGGCTAGTAAATGAATAGTGTGCTTGAAAGAATAAGAGGGTAACACAAAAGGTGGAAGGAAGGTTTGACAAAGTAAGATCATGAAGTGTAAAAAATATAGTGGAGTGCTTAGGGAGGTGTAGCCACTATACCCATATGTATCCTACCCGTCCCGCAGCTAACATTACAACCAAACAAAGTCCTAATTGATTCTAGACCAACCGAACTCGATTAGTCGAGTATTACACTACGGGCAAGCCTATGGTGTGTTGTTTGTGGCATGAGAATTTGTTTTTGAGGGTGAGTGATAAATTTATATTTGAGTTCCTCAATGAGTGATTTGTGAATGAAATGAGTCTTTTGCATAGTGAGAGGCACATGATTCATGAAGGGAAGGTGAGTCTATACCTATGATTTAGAGTAGGAGAGCCATTTAGGGACATAACGTGGCTGGAAAAGAGTCCGCTTTCGAGGTTAAGATTCCGCGCTAAAGTGATCTACCGTGTGGTTATGTTGGGTATGAAGAGTAAGGAAGTTAACTTGAGAAGATTAGGCCTGTAGAGTGTGGTTTTGCTGCTCGAGGACGAGCAACGGTATAAGTGTGGGGTAATGATAGTAGGCGATTTAGACGATATTTTCAACCTTAATGAACCACACTTTATTATGTTTTAAGTGCAAATAATGATACTCTAATCAGTGTTTCTATGCTTTGCAGGATATAATCTATGATGGGAGATACTTTGGAGCGTTTCTGGATCCAATTAAGTGAGTTTAAGGCCAATCGAGAAGAACCCGTGAGAAAAAGAACAAGAAAAAGTTGAAGTTTGCTGGAAGGGAGCCCACCGCGACCGCGGTCGACCCCGGCTGGAGCGCGGTGGGCAAGACAGCGAGATTCAGAAAATGGGCGTTTCACCGTGGTCGCACCGCGTTTCTTCCGCGACCGCGGGCGAGTACTGGAAGGCCAGAAAACTAAAGGAATAAAGTGCAAAAACGGGAATAATTAGCCTAGTCCTATTTAAACCTCATAAACTCGCCCAAGAAAAAAATATCTTGTTTTTAGACTCAAGTAGGAGGCAAGAACAAGTGTGAGGAGACACGCTAACAATTAGAGTTTTTCTTTTCTCTTTCTTTTATCTTTATTATGAGAATTATGATTTCTTTTGAGTTTTTATTGTGTTTGAGTATGAGTAGATAAACAACCCATCTAGGGTTGATGAACCCAATTGATAGATGAGATTTTGACTCATTATTGTTATAATCGATCCGGGTTTTGTCTAAGATTGTTCAACTACGTTGTGCATGGTGATTAATTGAATCGCCCTTGATTAATCGTGTCTATTTTCTTTGTATTGCTTGAAAAAGAATACTAAGTTAGATTGTTGATTGAACAACACCACTTTTGGGTAATTGAAGAGATTCATTACTTGAATTTAAAAGTGGGGTTAGAAATAACGAAACTTTAGTGGGATAAATTAGAGTCGTAACAATTATCATCTAGAGTAGTTCGAGAGAATGCTTTAGTAAATTACTGTAGTTGATCGAGAGATTATTGCAGTAGCCCATAGATCTCAATCCTCTTAGAGTGACACGGTGAGATTATAGCAAAAGAGTCAGAATTAGTCTAGCAATTGGGGAAATCATTACCCTAGACCTTTTTATCATTAAGTAACTTTATTGTTAATTATTGTTTGTTTTGAATATTAGTTATTTTAGTCAATAAATCCCAACAAGTATTGTGAAACATTATTGCATCCAGAATTTGTCTGAGCTTTTAATAACATCACTAAAAGTTGTAATAGATAGGTTAGTTCCCCGAGGATTTGACTCCGGACTTAAACCTGATTATATTTGCAGCTACCGCTTTGTTTTATAAGGCATAGTTGGGCGTGATCAACTATGGAACGGTATTTCGGGAGATCCCCCTACAGATTTACGTTTGGGACTACGGGAAGGTATCCTGAGAGATCCCCTGTTACTATTATTGTGTTCTGAGCTGTAGACTTTCATTGAATTTTAATCCTGTTAAATTTTCGTATTTGTTTTACTATAATATTTCCTTCTGTCTTATAACATTATATTTATACCAGAAGGACCGTGACCTGACATCGTCACTACTCGACCGGGGTTAGGCTTGGCACTTACTGGGTACCATTGTGGTGTACTCATGCCCTTTCCAACACATGTTTTCCGTGTGCTGATCTAGGTACGAGCTACCAGCCTCGAGTCTAGTATGTGGTTGCTGCTTCAGGAGATTTCAAGGTACATTTGCCAACTTCCGTAGACCTCGGAGTCCCCTTCTATCCCTTTGTGTAGAATCTTCCCCTATTTTTCTTCAAACATTAATGTATAGAGCAATAGAAACTCTTAGAAGCTTGTGACTGGCGACATTCGGGGTTTTGGGAGTAATAATTATTGTATATGCCGAGTGGCACCGTTTCTGCTTATTAATTACATATGTTGATTTTTATCTTTATATTTTTCTTTCATTTCCGCAATATTAGGCTTACCTAGTCGTAGAGACTAGGTGTCGTCACAACAATTCACGGAGGGAGAAACTGGGTCGTGACAAGGTTGTATCAAAGCTCTAGGTTCATAGGAGTCGTGAGTCAGAAGACGGTTTATTAGAGTCTTGCGGATCGATACGAAGATGTGTGTACTTATCTTTGGGAGGCTATAGAACTACTAAGAATAATCATACTTCTTTGATTTCCTTGTCGTGCGAGTTATTGACATCAAAAAAAAATTCTAAAATTTTCTATTCTATTCTTTCTCACAGATGGTGAGGAGCCGTACCGGAACATCCAACGATCATGCACCCGAGCCCTTGTTAGAGCCTCCAAAGGCCGGGGTCGGGGTAGAGGACAACTACGCAATGCAGCCAGAGCACTTGCGCGAGCTGCGACAGAGGAGCCCGCAGCAGCTCCAACTGGAGGCGGCACCAGAGTTTCCTATTGCTGCTCTTGCCCTCCAGGAGACTTTGTCTCATTTCATGATCATGTTTAGCACTTTATCTCAGGCTGGACTGATTTCGATAGCTCCCGCCACATCTCAGGCGGGGGGAGGGGCATAGACTCCGCAGCATAAGGTCCAGGTTGATCAGGCCCTAACTTTTATTCATATGCCCCTAGTGGATCCAGTTCAGCATGAGATCAGGGTAGCTGCTTCTGAGGTAGAGTAGCTTAGACTTGAGAGGTTCAATACCACCTACCCACTTTCAGCGGATTAGCTTCAGAGGACGCTCAGGGTTTTTTTGAGGAGTGTCATCGTATCCTCCACACTATGGGCATAGTGAAGACGAGTGGGGTTTCTTTCATCGCTTTCCAGCTGAAGGGAGCGGCATATCCGTGGTGGTGTGCTTATGAGATGAGTAGTCCGGATGAGGCAGCCTCACTCACTTGGACTCAGTTCTTAGATATGTTTTTGCGTGAGCATGTCCCTCAGAACCTCAGGGATGCTTGGCGCGCAGAGTAATAGCAGTTGTGCCAGGGTACTATGACTGTGTCAAAGTATGTAGTCCGTTTCAGTGAGTTGGATCGACATGCACCAGATTTGGTTGCTACAGTCAGAGAGAGGGTTTGTCGCTTCATTGAGGGACTCCACTGAAGTATTCGGACCAGTATGGCCAGGGAGTTAGAGATGGACATCACTTGTCAGCAGGTCGAGAGTATTATCAGGAGAGTGGAGGGCATGCTTGCCGAGGATAGAGAGGAGAGAGAGGCCAAGAGGTCTCGAGAGACTGGTCATTATTCAAGAGCTCGTGTGCTAGCAACACGCCATGGTAGGGGTTTTGTGAGTCGCCCTGTTCATTCAGCTCTTCCAGCAGCCGGTGGTGTTCCAAATCCTCTTAGGCTTCATGAGCCATATTATGCACCACCAGTATCCAGTGTGCCTCCTACTCTGGGTGCTATTAGTGGCCAATCCTGAAAACCTAGCCCGATCCAATCACAACCGTCACGTCCTACGGAGGGTTTTTTTGAGTGTGGTGATACTCGTCATATGGTTAGGAATTGCCCCAGACCTAGGAGGGTGCACCTCCACAGACTTCTCATCCACCACGTGCTCCATGGGGTCCTCCGACCATTCTTCCAGCCCCAATTGTTGCCCCACCTACTGAGGCAGCTCAAGGTGGAGGTCGGGGAGGTCGAGGTCGTCTTAGAGGGGGAGTACATGCTAGGTATTATTCCCTTCCAGCTCGTTCAGAGGCAATTGCTTCAGCTTCTGTCATAACAGGTATTTTCCCGATCTGTCATAAAGATGCATCGGTATTATTTGATCCAGGCTCTACGTATTCATATATGTCTTCTTATTTGGCTCCATATTTAGGGGTATCTCGCGATTCTTTGAGTTCCCCTATTTATGTATCTACTCTTATGGGAGATTCTCTTGTTGTGGACCGTGTATATCGGTCGTGTTTGATTGCTCTTAGTGGTTTTGAGACTAGAGCCGATTTATTATTGCTAAGTATGGTAGATTTTGATGTTATCTTGGTCATGGGCTGGTTGTCGCGCCATTATGCTATTCTTGATTTTCACACTAAGACCATGACGTTGGCTATGCCAGGCTTACCACGATTAGAGTGGAGAGGTACCTTAGAGTATACTCCCCACATGGTCATTTTATTTATTAAGGCTCAATGAATGGTTGTGAAGGGGTGTGATGCGTATTTGGCCTATGTGAGAGATGTCAGTATTGATACCCCTATAGTTGAGTCAGTTCCAGTAATGAGGGACTTCCCTGATGTGTTTCCAGTTGATCTTCCAAGCATGCCGCCTGACAGAGATATTGATTTTGGCATTGATTTATTGCCGCGCACTCAGCCCATATCTATTCCTCCTTACCGTATGGCTCCTCTTGAGTTGAAGGATTTAAAGTAGCAGTTGCAGGAGTTGCTTGATAAGGGCTTCATTAGGCCCAGTGTGTCACCTTGGGGTGCTCCGGACTTGTTTGTGAAGAAAAAAGGTGGTTCTATATGTATGTGTATTGATTATCGTCAACTGAACAAGGTTATAGTGAAGAACAGGTATCCATTGCCTCGCATTGATGATTTATTTGATCGGTTACAGGGTGCCAGGGTGTTTTCCAAGATTGACTTGTGTTCTGACTATTATCAGTTAAAGATTCGGGAGCTGGATATCCCGAAGACTGCTTTTAGGACCCGATATGGTCATTATGAGTTTCTTGTCATGTCTTTTGGGTTGACCAATGCCCCAACAACCTTTATGCATTTGATGCACAGTGTGTTCAGGCCTTATCTTGACTCCTTCATCATTGTGTTTATTGACGACATTCTGGTGTATTCTTGGTCTCGGGAAGATCGTGAGCAACACCTGAGGATCGTGCTTCAGACTTTGAGGGAGAAGAGATTATATGCAAAATTTTCTAAGTGTGAATTCTGGCTTGATTCAGTGGCATTCTTGGGTCACGTAGTATCTTGTGATGGGATCAAGGTAGATCCTAAGATGGTAGAGGCAGTTCAGAGTTAGCCTAGACTATCATCAGCTACGGAGATCCGCAGTTTTCTTGGTTTGGCGGGGTATTACCGTCGCTTTGTAGAGGGGTTTTCATCTATTGCAACACCTATGACCAGACTGACCCAGAAGGGTTCTTCATTCAGGTGGATAGAGGAGTGTGAGGAGAGCTTTCAGAAGCTCAAGACAGCTTTGACTACAACCCTAGTATTGGTATTGCCTACAGGTTTGGGGTCTTACACTGTCTATTGTGATGCCTCGAGGATTGGTCTTGGAGCGGTGTTGATGCAGGACGGTAGGGTGATTGCCTACGCATCCACACAGTTTAAGGTGCATGAGAAGAATTATCCTTCCATGATCTTGAGTTAGCAACTATTGTTCACGCCTTGAAGATCTGGCGCCATTATTTGTAAGGTGTTCCTTGTGGGATCTACACTGATCACCGGAGTTTGCAGCACATGTTCAAGCAAAAGGATCTTAATTTGCGTTAGCGGAGGTGGTTGGAGATACTTAAGGATTATGACATCACTATATTGTACCACCCGGGGAGGGCTAATGTAGTGGCCGATGCCTTGAGCCGCCGGGCAGGGAGTTTGGGGAGTTTAGCATACCTTCCAGCAACAGAGAGACCCTTAGCATTAGATGTTCAGGCTTTAGCTAGCCTGTTTGTGAGACTGGACATTTGGGAGTCGGGCCGAGTATTAGCTTGTGTGGTCGCTCGGTCTTCTCTTTATGACTGCATCAAGGAGCGCCACTATGATGATCCCCATCTTCTAGTCCTTCAGGACAGGGTTCGACGAGGTGATGCTAGAGACGTGACTATTGGTGATGATGGCTTGATGAGGATGCAGGGCTAGATATGTGTGCCCAATGTGGATGTGCTTTGGGAGTTGATTCTTGAGGAGGCCCACAGCTCGCGGTATTCCATCCATCCGGGTGCCGCGAAGATGTACCAGGATTTGAGACAACACTATTGGTGGAGGAGGATGAAGAAGGATATAGTTGGGTTTGTGGCTAGCTGTCTCAACTGTCAGCAGGTCAAGTATGAGCATCGGAGACCGGGTGGCGTGCTTCAGAGGTTAGAGATCCTAGAGTGGAAGTGGGAGCGGATCACCATGGATTTTGTAGTTGGACTCCCACGGACTTTGAGAAAGTTCGATGCTATTTGAGTGATAGTGGATCGGCTGGTCAAGTGAGCTCATTTCATCCCAGTAATGAATACTTACTCTTCAGAGAGATTAGCTGAGATTTAGATCAGAGATATTGTCCGCCTTCATGGAGTCCCAGTTTCCATCATTTCAGACAGAGGTACACAGTTCACATCACGGTTCTGGAGAGTCGTACAACAGGAGTTGGGAACTGGGGTGGATCTGAGCATAACCTTTCACCCTCAGACAGACGGGCAGTCCGAGCGCACTATCAAGATTCTAGAGGATATGCTACGTGCTTGTGTGATGGAGTTTGGAGGGTCATGGAACCTATTCTTGCCACTTGCGGATTTTGCTTACAACAACAGTTATCAGTCCAGTATTCAGATGGAACCATATGAGGCTCTGTATGGTAGGCGATGTCGGTCCCAAGTGGGTTGGTTTGAGCTGGGCGAGGCCCGATTGTTGGGTACAGACTTGGTCCAGGATGCCCTGGATAAGGTGAAGGTGATTCAGGATAGACTTCGCACAGCCCAGTCCAGACATAAGAGTTATGCGGACCGGAAGGTTCGCGATTTAACATTCATGGTTGGAGAGCGGGTCTTTCTTCAGGTATCGTCTATGAAGGGCATCATGAGGTTTGGGAATAAGGGAAAGCTGAGACCGAGGTACATTGGTCCTTTTGAGATATTTCGGCGTGTGGGGGGGGGGGGGGGGT
>ML270477.1:0-14663 GCA_005239495.1 Nicotiana undulata | reverse complement strand
TTTTGAGATTTTTCGGCGGGGGGGGGGGGGGGGGAGTAGCTTATGAGCTTGCTTTACCTCCCAGTCTAGCAGGAGTTCATCCGATATTTAACATTTCTATGCTCCGGAAGTATCACGGTGATTCGACTCATGTATTGGATTTTAGCTCAGTCCAGTTGGACAAGGATCTATCTTATGTTGAGGAGCCAGTGGCTATTTTGGACAGGCAGGTCGAAAAGCTAAGGTCAAAGAACATTGCTTCAATAAAGGTCCAGTAGAGGGGTCAGTCGGCTGAGGAGGCGACTTGGGAGACCGAGTAGGATATGTGAAACCGTTATCCTCATCTTTTCACAGTTTCAGGTATGTCTCTATGCTCGTTCGAGGATGAACGATTGTTTTAAGAGGGGGAGGATGTGACGACCTGGCCGGTCATTTTGAGAGTTAGAGCCCGATCCCCTATTAACTGCCTTTCCCGTATTTTATTCTACTATATTGGGTTGCCGGGAGGGTTCGTGTTGGTTTTTGGAACGAATTGAAACACTTAGTCTCTTATTTGGAAGCTTGAGTTAAAAAGGTTGACCGGATGTTGACATGTGTTTAACGACCTCGGATTTGATTTTGATGGTGCCGTTGGCTCAGTTAGGTGATTTTGGTCTTAAGAGCGCGTCCTGAATGTGATTTGGGGGTCCGTGGTAGATTTATGCTTGAATTTGCGAAAATTCGAATTTTGGTAATTTTGGTCGGCTGTGGAAATTTTGATATCGAGCCCGAAATGGAATTCCGGAAGTAGAAGTAGGTACGTATTTTTGACTTTTGTGTAAAATTTGAAGTCATTCAGACGAGATTTGATATGTTTCGACGTTGCTTGTAGAATTTGGAAACTTCAAAGTTCATTAGGCTTGAATCCGCGCATAATCTGTGTATTTGATGTTGTTCGATGTGGTTTGAAGGCTCGACTAAGTTTGTATGTTGTTTTAGGATTGGTTGGTATGTTTCGTTGAGGTTCCGGGGGTCTCGGGTGTGTTTAAGATGCTTAACGGAGTGAAAATTAACTTAAGAAAATTACTGAAGAATTGATGGTTTCTAGTGTTTCGCACGTGCAGAAGGAATAGCGCATGTGAGGTTTTGGTCATGTTGGTCTGTGAGAGCAGGTGCAAGAAGGGAGCTGCATTTGCGTATTCACAGATGCAGATGAGAGATTGCAGAAGTGAAAAGGGGTGGCCTGGGTAGAGTCGCAGATGCAGAAGGCCATCCGCAGAAGCGGGCCCGCAGGTGCGTGCCCTTGTTCGCAGAAGCGGGGTTTTGGACTTTAAGTCATTTCCTCACCTGCGAGATATTCTCCGCAGGTCTGACAGTAGGTCCGCAGATGCGGAATCGCTGGGACAAAAGGGTAGAATCGAGGGCTGTTGCTCATTTCACACAAATTCAATTTTGAGCTCGGAGGAAGGCGATTTTTCGAGAGTTTTTCAGAGGAGATCATTGGGTAACGATTCCTAATCCTATTTTGATCATATTTCATTAATCCATAGTTGTTTTCTTCATTGAATTAAGGAATTTGGGGGTGGAAGTTGAGAAATTGGTGGAAAAGTTCCCCAATCGAATTTCTGAGTTTTGAGTGGGATTTAGGCGTCAGATTTAGATGATTTTTGTACGAGTGAACTCGTGAGTGAATGGGAGTTCTTAATTGGAAACTTTTACCCGATTCTTAGGCGTGGGACTAGGGAGGCTTTTTGGGCATTTTTCTATTTTCTTGCCTTAGCCTTGATTTCACTAGCTACATTAGCTACTTGTAACTATATTTACGTTATGTAATTGATTTGATTAGATTTGATCCACTCTGAGTTGGATACTCGTGGAAAGAGCCTGATTTCGGATTGATTGAGCTTGGTTCGAGGTAAGTGGCTTGCCTAACCTTGTGTGGGGGAACTTCCCCTTAGGACTTTGATACTATTTGATATATGAGCGTCGTGAACGTGAGGTGACGAGTACGTACACGGGCTATTTGTTGTAAAACTCCGTTTTTCACTAAATCATAACTTGTTTTTCTCCTTGTTTGAACTACACTAGCATATGTAACTACCTTGTTTATATTAGAAAATCATGCCTACGTGTTTTGACTGTCTATTTGAACTCTGTGCAACATGTTTAGTGAAATTTCATGTTTCTTTGCTTTGAACTTAGTCTAAACTGTAGATTTTCTTGTTGTAACTGTCGCGTATATTGGTTGAGCTGCATATTTACTTTGGGACAACGGAACAGTATCCCGAGAGATCCCCCTTGTACTACATATTTACTTTGGGATTACGGAACAGTATTCCGGGAGATCCCCAGCACTGCACATTTACTTTTGGGACTATGGAACGGTATTCTGGGAGATCCCCCTACACATTTACGTTTGGGACTACGGGAAGGTATCTTGGGAGAACCCCTGTTACTATTCCTGTGTTCTGAGCTGTAGACTTTCATTGAATTCTATTCTTGTTAAATTTTCGTATTTATTTTACTGTAATATTTCCTTCTGTCTTATTACATTATATTTATACCGGTAGGACCCTGACCTGACCTCGTCACTACTCGATCGAGATTAGGCTTGGAACTTACTAGGTACCATTGTGGTGTACTCTTGCCCTTTCCTGCACATGTTTTTCGTGTGCAGATCTAGGTATGAGCTACCAGCCTCGAGTCTAGTGTTTGGTTGCTGCTTCAGGAGACTTCAAGGTACATCTTCCCGCATCCGCAGACCTCGGAGTCCTTTCTATCCCCTTGTGTAGAATCTTCCCCTATTTTTCTTCATACATTAATGTATAGAGCAGTAGAAATATTTAGAAGTTTGTGACTAGCGACATTTCGGGTTTTTTGAGTAATGATTATTGTATATGCCGAGTGACACCGTTTTTGCTTATTAATTACATATGTTGGTTTTTATCTTTATATTTTTCTTTCATTTTGGCAATATTAGGCTTACCTAGTCGTAGAGTCTAGGTGCCGTCACGACAGTTCACGGAGGGGAGCAACTGGGTCGTGACACAATACCACCTCAACTTGAATCAGCACTCAATCAATACCAAACTCCGTAAACATGATAAGAATGCTCAATATCATGATTAACTGGTCTAAGCATGAATAATATGATCAAGGAAAGTAACAATTACAAGAATAAGACCCACCTGCATGTTATAACCCGACAACAACGCATAGGTACTCGTCACCTCACATATACGTTGCTCCCAACAATTAAACACGTAGCAATTAGGCAACAAATCAATATTCCATCAAGACAAGGTTAACCACGATACTAACATCTCTCCAACGACAAAAACTCAAAGCTCAACCACGACTTTTCCCTTCATCAAGCCTCCATACTAATAGAATCTAGCAAATTACTAACCAAACAATTCAAATAAAGCCTTAGGAACTGCCCACGATTGCAAGGAATTTAATTTAGACCATTTTTGAAAAAGTCAACACCCCGGCCCGCTTGGTCCAAACCCGAAATTCAGACCAAAATTTGATTACCCATTCACTCCCGAGCCCGGTTATGTAATTTATTTTGGAATCCGACCTCAATTTGAGGCCTAAATCCCCAATGTACCAAATCCCTAGCTTCTACCCAAAAACCTCCAATTCCACCATGAAAACCTTAGATTTTAGGTTGAAATACTTAGGAAAAGTAGTGAAAGATTGAAAGAAATTAGTTTACGATCACTTACCAATGATTTGGGGAAGAAAAGTTCTTTGGAAAATTGCCTATTGTGTTTTAGGTTTTGAAAATTTGAAGAATGAGAGAAAAATCCCGTCTAAGTCATATTTACCCAGCTGCAGATGTCAAAATTTTTTCGAAGCCCGCAAATGCAAAGGAACCATCGCAAATGCGAAGCCCTTCACACTTTTGCATTTTTTGCAAATGCGAACACATGCAAGATCGCAAATGCGACCAAATGATCGCAAATGCGAAGAGTACCCCTCCCCAGCTCCCATCGCAATTGCGAGAAATTGTTCGCAAATGCAAACTCTGGCCTCCCCAGCTACTCTTCGCAAATGTGAACCCAACAATGGTCGCAAATGCGAAGCTTGATCTCGCAATTGTGAGATCAGAGGCCTGCAACAAGAATTGAAGCACACCAGCAAATTTTCTAAGTCTAGATTCACTTTGCGGCCTATTCGAAACTCACTCGAGCCCTTGGTGCTCTAAACTGAAAGTGCGCACTAATCTAAAAATATCATACGAACTTGTTCACGCGATCAAATCTCCAAAATAACACCTAGAACTATGAATTGAACACCAAATCAAATGAAATTTTCAAGAAAATGTTGAAATTCTTATTTTCACAACCGGACGTTCGAATCACGTCAAACCAACTCCGTTTCTCACGAAATTTCACAAACAAGTCATAAATGTGGTATTGGACCTATACCGGGTTCCGAAACCATAATACAGACCCGTTATCCAAAAGTCAAACTTTGGTCAAATATTTCCAATTCATTAAGCCTTTAACTTTCAAATTTCGACAAAGTCCAATATCTCGAGCTAGGGACTTCTGAATTCGATTCCGGGCATACGCCCAAGCCCCAATCACGATACGGACCCACCGGGACCGTGAAAATACGAATCTAGGTCTGTTTACCAAAATATTGACCGAAGTCAACTCAAATGAAGTTTTTAGGCAAAATTTCTTATTTTTATCAGTTTTAAAAATAAAAGCTTTCCGGTAAGACGCCCGGACTGCGCATGCAAATCGAGGAAGGCTAAAACACGATTTTAAAGGCTTCAGATCACAAAATTAGGTTTTAAAACACGAGATGACCTATCGGGTCAATAGAGTGTTGTTGCAAACAATTGGGAATATTCATTGGAGTATATATCTCAATTTTGAGGGTGTTTGGTGAACATTTAGACTTGATTTTGGCTGAATTTCAGATTAAAACTCGAAGTAGAAAACCAGAACATACAATATATTTATGAAATTGTATGTAAATTGTATTTAAGTTGTAATTTTTTTTTTAATCTTGTATGAAAGTTGAAAAATAGTTGTATAATATATAAATCATTGTGTGAAATTTTTATTTAAGTTATAAACATTATCTTTTTACATGAAGTTGTTGATATTTATCAAAATTATTTTATGAGAAGAAGTTTTGATTGTATTTAAGTTGTATGATGTTGTAGTTGTATTTAACTGGGTAGAAATAATGTATGAAAGTTGTAGATAAGTTGTAAATTAGTTGTATATTACATAATTAGTTGTATGAAATTTATTTTTACTATGTATGTTGTTGTAGATATTCAAATTTGCACTACATTTGTACGAAATTTATTTTTAATTTGTATGTTGATGCACCATACATTGTTCTTTTCTCAATTGATTATTAAGGAAAGAAAAGTAGAAAAATGAATTGCATCGACTCATGTGCATTGATTCATATTTGTTTGAACTGAAAAACTTGAATGTTGACGGGAACTAAATGATTTGGGTAGATAAATTACGAGTTTCACATTAAAAGCGTCATTATCGCACTTCGAAGAAACTGAATTTTATGTGAGATTTGAATTTTGAGTGAGAAATTAATTGGGTAGCATAGATTCTTGTTAGAAATACTAATACAAAGTTGAATCCAAAGTTTGGAGGCGATTGAATCTAATTTGAAATTTGCTAAAACTTCGAATCTGCTCAATTATGTTTTTGATTCAACTGCAATTGCCTTGAATCAAAAAATTTGGCGACAATTGTGTTTGATGCAGAGATTGAAAGGTGCATTCCAGCTCGTGGCTCATATATCATCGTAATGTAGAGATGTACATGTAGTCTCAAGTAAAACGCAACATGATAACACCATTAGTTCTCGAATACATTATTTTTGTGTTGAACCAGTTAGTTGTTTTTAGTCTTCATTGATATATGTGAAGTGTTTCTTTAGTAGAACAAAATATATATGATTGTGCCCATTTGCCGCATCCTTCGATTGCATATGTTTTTTTCCGGTTGACATACTGGCATCTTTGCCACGACCATGTTTTCAGTGATCTTCCACTTTAATTCAATTGAAAACATGGATAAATTTTGGCGACAATTGCGTTTAAAGTTGTTGTCATATTATAGCCAATTTTTTTTTTTTGTAACTGAAATTCCGTTTGTTATGACTTAAAATAGGTAATACACAATTGGAAAAGAGAAGTGGAAAGAAAATAGGAAAAGATGTAATTAAATTCCCTAATTTTAGGCAATAATAATGGATTGTATAGAATTTGTAAGTAATTCTCGTTTAAGGCGGGTAATATACATAATTAGGACAATTTTGATAAATAAGTTTCAAATACTGTATAGGAAAAAAAAATCCCATATATAAATAACTCTTTTAAATCATCCTCAACGACTAGATAGACAATTCAACTGACCCCTTTACTATTTTGACACATTAATTGACTTTTAAGTATGTCAAGTGAATCCTCACCGTGACATGACAAAGTGTGTGCTTCTTATTCATATCTGAATGCGTGCAAACCTAAAAATTATTTTTACTTTTTCAAAAAACTATCCTTGGTTTACGTGGACCCTACTTACCTTTATTTTCACACTTTTCCTTCTACAAATTATTCACCATTGATGAAAATAAATAATAACATTTGGAAGAAGGTTGTTATTTGTTGAAATAGCAGGTGCAACTTTAGTGTATATTAGTAACGGAGAACATACTGAAAAGGAGGATCCAATTATAAAACTTCAAGAGTTAAACTGTGGGGAAGGTACTTCATGAATCACGATGGAAGAAGTTAACAACAAAAAGCATGTGTTGCTAAATTTTGCCATAATTTCTGTAGCGGAAGGATTAATAATGAAGGCATCTGGATGGTGTAACGATTCGACCACTCGTTTTCAGCTCTATCGCGTCATTCGGCAGTTTGAAGCCTTGAATAGCTTAACTTCAGGTATTATGACTTGCACATGTGGTCGGAATTGAATTTCGAAAGTTGGGAGTTGATTTGGAAAGAAATCTCTAATTTTGGAAGCTTAAAGTTAGAAAAATTGACTAAGGTTTGACTTTTGAGTAAACGACCTCGAAATCGGGATCTAAAGGTTCCAATAGATTCGTATGATAACTTTGGACTTGGGCGTATGTCCGAATTGGACTTTGGATGACCCAGGAGAATTTCGGCACCTATTATGGAAAGTTGGCATTTTGGAGGAATTTCATGAATTTGGATTGAAGTGTATTTAATGTTGTCGATGTTCGTTTGGGGTTCCAAGCATGGGAATAGCTCCGTATGGTGATTTTAGTCTTAGGAGCGCGTCCGGATGTGGATTTTGAGGTCAGTAGGTCATTGTGGGGTCGTTTGGCCAAAGTTGGAGTTGAAAGTTTTTGAAAGTTTGATCGGGAGTGGACTTTTTGATATCCAGGTCAAATTTTGATTCCCGAAGTGGGAGTAGGTCCGTAATGTCAATTATTATTTGTGTGCAAAATTTGAGGTCAATCGGAATTGATTTGATAGGTTTCAGCATTCACGAAGATGGATATGTTGGCGGCTGACTTTTGAGCTACACGTTCGCGATTGGGGAATCACGTTCGCGTAGGAGAAACTGGGCCTATGGGAATTTTAGCCTTCGCGTTCGCGAAGGGTACAACGCGTCGCGAAGGTTCGCCTGGTATAACATCGCATTCACAAGCAGACTCGTGTTCGCGAAAGGTAATTTTTGCGCTGGAGCTGGTATTGCTTCGCGAACTCGAGGGACTTGCCGCGTTCGCGAAGAAGGTCGGACTGGACAATGTTCTTTTAAAAATCGGGAGTTTGGCCATTTTTATCTCATTTCCTCCATGGGAGCGACCTATGAGCGATTTTGGAGCGCCATTTTAATCGTCAATCATGAGGTAAGTGATTTCTACTAATTGTGAGTTAAATACAAGGGTATATACGGATTTAGACATGAAAATTTGGGATTTTTGAAGAAAAACCTAGAAATTAGTATTTTTGGATTTTGACCACGAATTTGGGCATGGAATTGAGGATAAGTTATATATTTGAGTTCGTGATGTTATGGGTAATGGTTATCTTTAAAAAGTTTTGAAATCTGGGCACGTGGACCCGAGGGTGACTTTATTGACTTTTCGAGCGGAGTTGAGAATTTGTCTAAATTGATTTGTTATGAGTATTGGAGTATATTTTTATTGGTTTGCATATTGTTTGGATAGTTTGGAGCGACATGCTCCGGTTTGAGGTGTTATAGCGGCGTTGGAGCCGGTTATGGAACTTCGGAGTGAGGTAAGTCTCCTGTCTAACCTTGTGAGAAGGAAACTACCCCTAGGTGGTATTTATTGTTATGTGCAACTAGTTGTGGGCGCTACGTACGTACGAGGTGACGAGAGTCCGTACGTAGCTAAAGCATGTCTATGTCCGGGTAGACTTAGGACCTTATCCTGTAATAATTGAATTATTTGAACTTATTTTCCTGGCTTATTTAATTAAAGTTATAGCTGAAACTGATTTAGAAATAAATGTATCAGGTCATGCTTTAATACACTGAGTTGTTGCTAAGGTATTCGATAAATGTAAAGAGATGTACTTATTATTGTGCTCATGTACTTTATTGTAAGCGCGTATCTTGTGATTCGAAAACTTTCTTCCTTTCTTATGGAGTGGGACGAATGCCTCGGCAGTATCTCTTGGAATGGGTTAAATTCTTTCCTTTCTTGTGGAGCGGGCCGAACGCCTCGACAGTATATAGAGGTGCATCTCTGGTTCGTGTCATTCGACCCTTGGCAGTGTACACACCACTCTGGATCAGGACGAACGACCTCGGCAGAATCGGGTGTTACACTGCTAGTCGTTCGAATATTCACGAGATAAACTTTTCACTGATGCCCAATATTTTATGGTATTTCTTATCTAATTGGTATTGACACTTGGCATTTATTCTGAGATATTGAGGTAGGATACAAGATCGATAAATTTATGCGTAAAAGGAAATAATTGGAACATTATGAAACTTCAGATTTCTCCCCTATTGCTGTGTACTGTACAATTGTATGAATTATCGTATTATTTATTTAATTGGACCTCTAGTAAGTGTCGACGTCGACCCCTGTCACTACCCCTCCGGGGTAGTCTAGATACTTACTGGGTACGCGTTGATTTACGTATTCATGCTACACTTGCTGCACATTTTTGTGCATGTACATATATACCTAGTGGTCTTTTAGGCGCAGAGGCGCGGATGTTGCGGGGACTTACCGTGAGCTGCATTTCATGTTACGATCCGCAACCTGTAGAGTCTCCATCAAAGTTATTTATGTTCTCTTGTCTAATTTGTCGGATGTTGTATCATTGTGGTACTCATTAATAGACGCTCATGCATTTGTGACACCGGGTTTTTGGGGTTCTTACGGAATTGTTCATTATTGTAGTTCGTGTTAATATTATCACTTACCATTTAAATTTTATTTCATACTCCTTACTTAATGAAAATTGTGATTTTAAATACTAAAATGAGTAAATACGTTAATCATTCACTGTTGGCTTGCCTGATAGCGGTGTTGGGCGCCATCACGACCTTTAGTGAATTTTTGATCGTGACAGATGACAAATGAAATTTTGATCTCCATCAACATAGTTGTTCACCTTTATCTTGCTAAATCTCAAATAATACGCCAACATAGAAAAATTGGCATCTCAAATTTTGAAGTTGTAGCAAAAATATTAGTCACCTGTGTTGTGCGTGTTCTCCGACGAAAATTGTTTGGTGCCAAAATGGGTGGGCTACTGGTTGAAGGCATCAACGCCGGTGGCTTTGTGTCACGACCCAAATTTTTTTCCGTAGGGTATTGTGATGGCACCTAGTCTTTAAGACTAGGATATGTAAACCTAACAATTTACGGGATAACTAATATGAAATTGAACTCAAATCTCAACATATGAAATACACATAAAAACTGTGATTCAGATAATTACAACTCCCAAAAACCGGTAGAAATAAGTCAAAAGCTTCTAAGAGAAAATACTAAGTGTCTCTATACATCAGGGTCTAAAGAGAATAAGGAACACAACATAATAAGGATAAAGGGGGACTCTGAGGTCTGTGGACGCTGACAGATATACCTTGGAGTCTCCACGTACGGTCCAACTCACTGTTGTCTGGCCTGGTAGGAAGAACCTGGATCTGCACAAAAAGATGTGCAAAAATGTAGTATGCGTACACTACAATAGTACCCAGTAAGTGCCAAGCTTAACCTCGGTAGAGTAGTGACGAGGTCAGGTCAGGTCCCTACTAGAATAATGAGGCAGAAAAATATAATAATATAATAAAATGGCAGAGAAGTGAACAACGAGAAATCCCAAAAAAATAAAAGCACAACAAACAGAGGTAAACAACAGGGGTGCTCCTGAGATATCGCCTCGTAGTCCCAAATGTAAATACACAATATGGGGATCTCCTGAGGCACCGCCTCGTAGTCCCAAAAGTAAATATGCAACAGGGTATCTCCCGAGATACCACCTCGTAGTCCCAAAAATAAATATGCAAAAGGGGATCTCCCGAGGTACCGCCTCGTAGTCCCAAAATTAAATACACAACTCATAACATATGGAATAACGAATTTACAACAAGGAATCATATAGTTAAAGACTGAATACAAGATCACATAAGCAAGTGATTCAACTAAGCATGTTGCACAAATTTCAAGTAAAGGTTAAAACATGTAGACATGCAATACTAGGCTAAACATGAAAGCTACACATGCTAAGGCAACTCACTTATGGAATTTCAGTGAAACTACTCAGCAAGAACCAGAATTTCCACAAGTAGCCCGGGTATGAACTCGTCACCTCGCGTACACGGCACTCATATATCACAAGTTGTTGCAACATTATCAAATCCTAAGGGGATTTACCCCACACATAATTAGACAATTTCACTTACCTCATATCTTGCTCAATCAATCAATAAGAATGCCTTTCCCTCGACTTTCCGGCTCCCATCCGCTCGAATCTAGCCAAAATAATTACATACTATAAATATAACTACAAGAAACTATTTTAATTGATGGAACTACGACTTTAGCAAAAAATTGAATACTCGGCTCAAAAGGTCGACCCGGGCCCACGTTTCGAAATCGGGTAAAAGTCACAAAATGCGAATACCCATTCGATATCAAGTTCACCCATACCAAAATTACACAAATCCGATACCCAAATCCTTAATTAAATTAAGAAATTAATGATAGATTATTAGCTGATAATAAAAAATGAGTGTAGAATCCTTACCCAAATGTTTCCTCTGAAAATCCCTCAATTTTTTGCCTCAATCCGAGCTCTCTAAGTTCCAAAATGAAAATGAGATAAAACCCTCGTTTTCCCCCTTTTCTGCCCAGTCAAACCGCATCCGCGGCCCAAGAATTGCTTCTGCGATGCCGCACCTGCGAAAAATCATCGCAGGTGCGGAAAACACGTAAGTCCTGGACTTCCACTTCTGCGGACAAGGGCTCGCATTTGCGGAACCGCTTATGCGGTACAAGGATCGCACCTGCGACCTAAAGCGCTTCTGCGCTCTTGCCATCGCAGAAGCGAAAGCGCTTCTGTGGAAAATGTTTCGCTTTTGCGAGCACTGCTTGGCAAGGCCAGATCTGCATCTGCGACTCAATTTTTGCTTTTCATAGTCCGCACCTACGGCCAATCCCACCGCAGGTGCAATGACACGAGAAAAAACCCAACATCAGCTATTCCTCTAAGTCCAAAAATGATATGATAATAATCTGAATCACACCCGAGACCTCCGGACCCCGTCCGAATATACCAACAAGTCCTAAAACATCATACGGGCTTAGTCGAGCTTTTAAATCATATCAAACATCGCTAAAAATACAAATTGCGCATCGATTCAAGCCTAACGAACTTTAGAACTTCAAACTTCTACATCTGGTGCCGAAACATATCAAATTAAGTCTGATTGACCTCAAATTTTGCACACAAGTCATAAATGGCATTATAGATTTGTTCCAACTTTTGGAATCAAAATCCAACCCCGATATTAAATGTCCATCGCCGGTCAAACTTTCCAAACTTCACCCAACTTTTCAACTTTCGCCAATTAACACTGAAATGGCCTACGGACCTCCAAAATAACATCCAAACACGCTACTAAGACCAAAATCACCATACGAAACTAGTGGAACCATCGAAAATCCATTCCGAAGTTTTCTTCACACAATTCAACTACGGTCAAATTCCTAGAACTTAAGCTTGCATTAGGGACTAAGTGTCCCAATTCACTCCAAAACCAAAAACAAATCCTTCCGGCAAGTCACATAACCACAAAATTAATAGAAGGAGAAATAAATAGGGGTTCGAGGCTAATGCTCTCAAAACAACCGGCGGATCGTTACACTTTGATGGCAACAACTGTTGGCGCAGGTCTAAAGAAGAGGAAAAAAGGAAGAGTTGGGGTGACATTGTCAGAGGTTTACCGTTGGCGGCTGTCTGGGGAAGATCCTACATGTTGGTGACATTGAGGGAGGGGGTTAGACTGTTAGTTTTGGATTATTATTTTTTTTATTTTTATTGTAGTTTCTTTGAGTTTCAAAATTACATGTGTCAGTATTCTATTGGCCATTTGACAGGTAAGTGCAAGTGTATCTGACACATGTGATATACGGGATGAGTGAGGTGTCTATCAAGTCACTAACGAATTTAAAGAGTCTATTTGATCGTTGTGGACAACTTACGCCGAAAAATTGTATAGTAATATTTAAGTATGCATGCGTTAAATTAAAATTAAAAAAAAAAAGTAATACCACAAATAACATCTTAAAAATTAATATAATTTTGTTAAACATCAACGACATAGCTAATCAACTTACAAACCAACAGAATAGGCCGATGGAAAGATTTGAATTCCAATACGTCCTCGGAGTTTTCTAATTTACCAAAATGGAAGTGAGAACCTAAGTAGGCTATATATTACCAAAAAGGCGTGAAAGTGACTTGATTTATGGAAAATACATTTTAATAAATAAACTAATAAAAGTTAAATACAAGGGTAAATTTGGAAGGGGAAGCCCTTTTGGTTGGGACAACAAAAAACTTTCTGTTGCCCTCATTATATTATATACTAGTTGCAGTAAGTCCGTGCTGAGCCCGATCCCAAATTCAAAGTCAAAAACTAATACATATGATTAAAAGGAATAATTTGTATTATGTTTTTAAGTTTTTACCAAATATCGTATTTCTCCTGATAAAAAATAATCAAGCATACTCAAATTAAAATCAAGATAAATTTTAAATACACCAGCCCGATTTTAGTCTGGTATTCCTTGTGAATCTCGAATTGATATACCATGTATCATATTTAAGAGATTTTCGTAAAACTCGTATCAACACACAAAGAAACTGGGAATAACATTACTTAAGTTCCTACAATATTCTTAAAAAAAAAAAACTATAAATGTCCACACGCCAAAAGAGTTTAAAATATTAGGCTTAATATGTTTTACTCATCTTGTTAATATTTGATCCTTTTTACTTTTAAAGGATGCATTTTTGCTAATATAGCGATAAAATTATGAAGACCGATAAATTGGAGTTTGGATGCTTACATGTTTTCCTTTAATTTGTAAAGGTAAAAGGTACTTAAAGCTATAGTACTTCAACAATTCGAATTATAGAATTAAACATTTTGGTTAAGATGCAACCATGACTCCATTTGAAGGTTAGTGTAGGGTGAGAAATGATTGTAGAAAGATATTATGTACTATCTCATATAAGAAACCATAGAATTACAAAATAGACTTAAAAGTGATATTATTAACTCAACACCCACAAAACTGATAGAGTAAAAAAGAGCAACTTTAAGGGCAATGGTTTTGAAAACTTGAATGTGAGGACGGGAAAAACTTTCTATTGCCCCTTATTATAAATAGAATATTAAGCCAAAAAATATTTACTTGCTTCTAAACATTATTAAATCAAAAGAAAAGAATATGTAATACACTTTAAAATTACATAATTAGTGTAATGTTTAATAAGGGTAGCTGTTTAAGGGTGAGTTGGATGTGAGATGATAATAATCATTAATAGTAGCTACTTAGGCGAGACTCACATAATCATTCTAATAAAAATATGTACGTAGGAATGTGTGGGAATGACAAATTTACGTGGGGTCCATTGACCATAATAACTTTTAACCTTGCTTAACGTGTAAATTACAAATTAAATAGGGCCTACTGTTGCAGCAAACGCACACGTGTTACTGAGACATTAAGTGATATGGCAAGTTGTAAACCACAAAACAAAAAGTAAATTTGACATTAAAAATAAAATCAGGACATAAAAATAATTAAATTCAAGTTTATATTTTTTTTAAAAATATATGTGAGGACTACAAAAGACCTTTGATTCTCTCTTATTATATATAGTAATAGCAATATAGAAACTAATAAAAAAGTGCACATGGGGACTATGATAATAGATCCACGCAATAATTAGAATATTGTAGGAATTGTACAATAAGTTCCTTTTAAGAAGGCATAACACCTCATTACCCTTTTATTTTTATGCGATTTATATAGTGTATGTTTAACTTTTCATAGTCCTAATTACCCCTATTTTTGGCTATTTGATAGGCAAGGGGAAAATATCTGGAATATTTAGAGGATGGCTGAAAAACCCCTTGTTTTTTTTTTTTCTTTTTTTTATTGGGGGG